>OZ012660.1:23785298-23950095 GCA_963942545.1 Oxycera nigricornis
AACAAATCCGCAAAGCATTCTGAGTTTTGAAGCTATGATAAAAGCATATCGGCCGCGCGTATGAATTTCGAGTTTACCGACAGAGCGCGGTAAAATTTAAACTAAGGAAAATATATTGTTCTTTCATCTCCCCTCTTTGGAAGAAAATTTGCACAAATTTTTCTTGAATTAAAATTAATTTTCTTCTTTACCTCTTCTTTCTTCTTATTCTGGATAAGGAGTGAGTTTTGTAATATGAAAAAGGTTTGATTCTTCTTTTTGTGTCCAGTGTTCACTTTATAAATTGAGTTTGATATTTTTTCGACAATTTGATAAGGAACAATTTTCAATTCATCTAATTTTCTTCTATTCAGTTTGTTACCATTGTCCACATACACCCAATCTCCTTCCTTTTTTTCATTTATTTTACATCGAATTTTGTTGATTAGTGTCTGATTTAATCTTTCATTTAATCCGTTAGAAAAGGCAGCATCAACTGCTGTTTATACTATTGGTATGTTTTTTTGATTAAGAAACTTCTAAAATTCTTCAGAATTTATACCTGGATATTGGTCGGAGAGTAGCGTCTCAATTTCATCAATTTTCGTAATTCCATTTACTAATTTCACGAAATCATTCGCATTCTGAGTTTTTGAAGTTATGATAAATGCATATCGGGTGAAATGGCTCACCAGCAGATGTAGATATTTTTTTGTTGATCTGGAATCACCAAAGCCGCCAATCGTATCGATGGAGATTATCTCGTAAGGCTTCCTCGCTGGACCCAGTTGTGATAGCAAACCAAATTTTTCACGGCCTATAGTCTTATTTTTAATGCAAACTTCACAGCTTCTACAAATTTTCTTGTTTTTCGTTAAATTTATGGCTGTGTAGTGCAGACCGACTTTTTTTGCATTTGATTTACTCCAATGTGACAAAAGCTTTCATGTATGTTCTTCAGAAGGCTGATGCTTAATTCTTCTGAAAGGATTATTTTTCCTTCTTTCTTACTTTTTTAAAGTATACGGCATTTCTCTCATTATTATTCTTTATTTTCCTTTTTTTGAATTTCTTCATTTTCTCTTTGGTTCTGATTGTATTTCTCTCAAACTAATTAGGTTTACAATTTTAATTGATCTTCATTACTCTCTTCTGGATCTAGTACAGGATTTCTACTTAAGGGGTTATACCTATGTGAAGGCTAAAAAACAAGCCTTTCTTCAAGATTTTTTTTTTCAAGGATTTTGGAAAAAAGCTTTTATAAATAATATATCAATATAAAGGGCAACTTTTAAAGAGTGCAAATTTTTTTTTTATTTTAAATTTAATACAAAATGGCGGCTGTAGTGCACGTCAAAATCATTAGTATTTACAAAAGACGTTCCGCGCCGGACAAGTTTCTCAGCCCCATCTGCATCTGGAACAATGAAATTTTTTTTAATAAACTCCATGAGTTTTGCTAGTGAAAGTACACACGATAATAGTTTAATATCAATTTTCGCAAAATGGCGACCATTTAACAAAAAAATTGCATTTTCGACCCAAAAAAATGACTTCAATTGTTTATAACTTTTTTTAAACAAAACCAATCGTTATAATCGTGTGTACTTCACTAGATAATCACATCAAGAAGCTACAGTTATAACGGCAAGTCATTTGGATGAAAACTAAAAGAGTTTCGTTTCCGGCAAATTTCAAAAAATACACTTTCGAGATAAACGCGTTTGAAGTTTCAAAACCTATAAAGTTGTGAATTTTCAAAATTGTACTATATACAAATTTTTTAACCTTTACTCTGCTATCCCAGCACCATACAGTTGGCCTTCCAAGACCGTGGATTTCTCCTCCTCGTCCTTTCTTGATGCTAAAAGGCCGCGTCTCGCCTCTTTTACAACGTCGGAAATTGAGCGCTCAGCAGCCTTTATTCGCTCGGCGTCTGTTTCTAAGCAGAAATTGCAAAAATTAGGTTCTGCAGTCAATCCGAATGAGTCTCAAACGAATGGCGATTAGGCGGACGCCTGTTGCTGATCTTGCTGCGCTTCTGCGATGAACTACTTGCTTTACTGCCTTTACGGCCACTGTACAGTGTACTACTCATTTCTAACACTTTTTTATAACAAAACAACAGTAAAAATATCAATCAAAACATAGTACTTTAACCTCAAATGCAGCGTGTAGTCGATCGAGTAAACAGAAGCTCTCCTAGCGTCGTTTACGAAGGAACGTGCCCTATACAGTGTATATTAATTACTATATAGTATAAAGCGAGCAAATTTTACGTGTTTCGAGCATTGGAGTTGCTTCAGAAAATTGATTCTCAGAAATTTTCTGAAGTATATTAGTATTCCGGACCTTTTTGATTTCAATTCTAGGGATGTGTTAGCATACTTTTAGCAATAAAAAAATTGGAAAAATAAAATTAAGTCACATAGGTATAACCCCTTAAGCAATCCGCCTCTACATTTTCTTTTCCAGGATTGTATTCTATAGTGAAGTCATACTGTGACAATTAATAAGCTAAGTTCACCCAGTTCTTCGTCTGGTCTCGCTTTTAGGTTTAAGTTTTCCAGCGGTTTATGGTCTGAAAGAACTTTGAAATTTCTTTCCAATTAACCAGTATTGCCAGTATCTAATCGCTTCTTTATAGCTAAACATTCCAAATATATAGGTTTCTTTTTCTTTTGACATTCATTAAGTTTTTTCGAGAAATATGCTACTGGTTTTCTCTTTCCATTTGGTTGTATTTGTTTAAAAACTGCCCAATACCTTCTAAAGATGCATCAGTGTAAATTTCCATTGGTAGTTTATCATCAAAAATTTCCAGTACTGGTTGAGAGCATAACATTTCTTTAATTTTTTCAAACGTTTCTTGGCATTCTTCGGACAATCAAATCTTTTATTCTTTCTCAGTAAGTTGTGTAATGGATTTAATAAAATTGCACATTTTGGAATGTATTCATGATAGAAATTGATCTTTCCCAGAAATTGTCTTATGTTTTTCTGCGTTTTTGGCACTGGGAAGTTTTTGATTGATACTAAATTGTCTGTTAATGGTTTTATGCTATTATTCTGGATTATGTGTCCAAAGTATTTTGCAAAATCAGCTGCAATATTACATTTTGTAAATTTCCATCTAAATCCTTCTTTTTTTATTGCTTCAAAAATCTGCGTTAAATGTCCAATTTGTTGTTTAAAAGTATTGGAAAATATCAGTATGTCGTCGATATAGTTCACCGCAAAATCTGTTAATCTGTATTTTCTCAGAACATTACACAAAATTCTCTGGAAGATTGCTGGTGAAGTCTTTAGTTCAAACGGAAGACAATTCCATTGAAAGTGCTCCGTTTGCGTGACAAATCCCGTCTTTTCTCTGTCTTCAATACGAAGAGGTATCGTCCAGAAAGCTGAGTTTATATCTAAAGTCGAAAAGAATCTACAATCTCTCGTTTTAACCACTAAATCATCAATACGTGGAAACGCCAGAGTAACCGGTGCTGCAAATGGACTATAAGATTCTTCTATTAGCTTATAATCCAACAATTTCTCAATTTCTTTATTATCTTGTTCACTGCATCGATATGGTCGTTTAGAACAATATTTATCAATCGTCAGATCTATTCTTGCTTCGTAATCGTTAACGGTTCCAATGTCGTATTTATTCTTTGCAAAAACAGAATTATATTTTTCCATCACCTTACTTATCTCGTATTTTTGCGTGTCATCAAGGTGATCTATCTTCATTTCGAAATTTTCACATTTTAAGTGCTCATTAAAATTCACTTTATATTCTGAACTTTCTTTTTCTTTATTATCTCTTGTAGAAATTTCAGGATCAAAATTTTTTTCTCTCTTCTCTTCAATTTTGGAGTGAATTTTTGAGTTATTTCTAGATTTTTATCTTGAATTAATTTAAACTATTTTATCATGTCCAAACCAATTAGAAATTCATAACTGAATTTTTTTCACTCATAATGTATACATCAGTACTTTCATCTATGTTAAAATTTTTTATTTTTAAATTATTCAAACCACTTGTTCCCTTAACACCCTTAACAGTAATTATTTTTGACTCACTCAATTTTTCATTTTTTATTTTCAAGAATTTTGAGTTTATCAAAGATACATTTGAGCCAGAATCATATATGCCTTGTAATTCTAATGTATCATTTAGCTTTAGTTTGACTTTTATTAATGGTGTTACTGTACGTTTTTTGGATCTGAGTCAATCAATTCAGATTCAATAAGAGACATGCTTGTTTGCCTGCTGGTCAGCTGCCCGTCATCTTTTTTATTGAACCAGCATCTTGATTCCTGGTGGTAACAATCACCTTTTTCTAATTTCTCACAAATTTTACACGGCTTTCTCTCATTATTCTTTACCTTACCTTCAAAGTGTTTATTAGGTGTTTTTCAATATTCTTTTTAACCAAGTGTTCTAATTTTCCAATATCATTAAACAAATCTTTTGTCTCTTCTAGTTCATCTCTGTTTAATCTATCTGCTTTATAGTTTGGCAAACCAGCGGCAATAACATCTATCAGGGTTCCTTGATCTATGGAGCTTCTTACTTCCAACATTAACTTCTGTTTTCTTACTGCATAATCTAGCAATGAACCAGATTGGTACCTGAACGAGAGAGCGTATCTGCTATTTGTCCATCCTTTAAGAAGTCTTCTTTCCACAATTCCCAGTTTGAGTTTATAGTTTGCTTTATGAGCATAGCTGAATACCAATCCAAGCATGATTTTTCTAAAAAAAAAAAAACTTTCAAAGTTTCTATTTTTTCTCTATCTTTATTTATTTCCAATCTTTGACATTCATTCTCAAAATTTGTTAGCCAGCGATGTGCATTAGTCTTTCCGTCAAAATTGTCAATTACAAATTTTTCTGACAATTTTCTTAAACTCGGTCTATCTTTTACCTGTTGTAGATTCAATACCTGTTGCAACATTTGAGTAAGTGTATCATTAGTCATCTGACTTTCATTTGCACCAGCAGGTGGTGCAATTGTCTCCGGGATTTCCTCTAATAATTGTCCCTCGAAAACAACATTTCCATCATCATCCCAGCATGTTTTTTTTATATCTTCGGTAATGCTGAAACATACGTTTCTACTTTGGTGTCTTCTCTTTAAAGTATTCTTTACGCTTACAGAAATTGGAGATGCAGTTATTGATTTGTGCAGCGCTGCTGCTTGCAACTCCGTAGGTATTTGATAATGTAAGCTGTCATCTGTGCTTATTGAGGTAAGAGGTATATAGTTTGATTTTCCATCCTCCGTAGCTCTTACCACAAATTTTATTTTTATCTTCTCCATTTCTATCACTATAATTGTCGTTTTATAAGATCAATTCTATTTTGTGGGAATTTGACAATAAATAAACGATGTTTTGTTGCTCTGTCAAAACAAGCAAACGACAATTAAAGTTTATTATCTAAATTGACAATTTCCCTATTCTCTATCAAATTGTTATCAGTTTAATTCTAACTTAACCTCTCACAACAAATGAACTTTGACTGCACGTCGTCTCTCTCTAGAACAAATCCGCAAAGCATTCTGGGTTTTGAAGTTATGATGAAAGCATATCGGCCGCGCATATATATTTCGAGTTTACCGACAGAGCGCGGTAAAATTTAAACTAAGGAAAATATACATTTTCTTAAACACACACACACACACACACACACACACACACACACACACACATATATATATATATATATATAATTATACGAAGGTTTTTTCAAAAGCTGTAAGCTCACATAAATTAACTTTATTGCTGCAGCTTTAAACGGCTAGTTCACAACTAACTACATTAAACCGACAAACTTCCGAAGCAATTACAAGTACATAAATAAAGTGAATTGTAAAGTGCTAGCAATCATTTTCAATTGGGGTGATTGTCACATTTTGTCACCGAAAAATCTGGAGCCAACTTTATTTTTCTCACAACTCGCTTAGTTTTGACTTTCATAATAAACAAACATAGGGGTTTTTCAAACACTTCAAAAAGGTTTTATGAGCTTTCCCCGCAAAATGCACTGTTTTTTGGTTTTTTTCACGTTGAAACATTCAATTTTGCCGTTCGACGAATAAGAACCAACCTTCAACAAGGTATTACTTCTCTGTTTGCATCAGAAACCCACCATTCTTTTTCATTCTTTATAAACTTTCTTTTTACAAGGAATAAATTTTTCAATAAAATACTTACTTTTTGAATTATTTGCGAAAAACGGTCTGGAAACGTGAGTTTTCCCATGAAAAATTAACAATTTCACTCGCGAATAAGTCGAAATAAGTCGACTTTCAAAAATAACTTTATAGAATAAAAGTTGCTTAGAATTAGTCATTCTATCCATTCCCGGACTTCTTTTCAATGAAAAAATTTACATCCCCGAGAAGGAGTGGCATCCACTCCCAGGATAAAAGCAGCCCCCGGTACAGGGTCAACTTTGAAATAGAGGGCAAGTAGAACTTTGTGTATTGTGTGTTTAATGTTAGTGCATAGTGTAAAAATATATCTATTGCAGTTCGCAAATGCGACGATCGTGGAGCGACCTTCACACTAATAAGTAACATGCCAATAATACAAAATAAAAAGTGCGCGATGTTTTCACGACGCCGCGAAATTTGACGAATCTCACATCCATCCAGACATCGTTTAGCTTAAAATCAATTTTTCGATCAAAAATGCTCCCACTTGGGAATTCTCTTCTTTATTTTCTCCCAAATATTTTTAATGATCTAAGGCATTACACCACGGTAGAAATTTCAAAAAGTCGAATTTATTTTTATTGGTTTAAAAAATCTTTCGTACTCTAAAGAATAAGATACATACGGTTTTATATCTGCCCGAAATCGTTTTCATTGAAATTTCGAGCTCTTTCTCGACCCCTTCAAACTGCTCCGAAACGACTACCTGCGATAAATACGACACCTGCTCATCGGACACAGCATTATGTCTTACCATTCGATTTCTAACATCTCTAAATAGCTGTTGTTGAAACATTTTCAAGGATGTAGAACAAAAACTGTGTTAGTACACCGTCCTTTGGTGTTGAGAGAAGACGTAAAGTAAAGTCACAACTTTCAACGCGTTTCTCTCGAAACACACTTTTCAAATCGGCACGCAGCATAACTCAAACAATTTCAAATTTTTTCACTCCAAATTAATATCACATCTTTAACCCTTAACTGGTATCGTAAATTTGTCATACGTAACTGGTATCGTGGGGGCCGCGCGGCCCCCATAGTATGCTTGCTTCTAGCAAGCAAGTTTTAACTGTGTACCTAAATAAATGCTCATAAATGATAAATAATAGTCTTGTTTAATGTAATCAATTTGTTTTTAATTATATAAATCTTCTTACTTAGATAGTACAAAAGATTTCAAAAAGTTATGTTTGGCAAGAAACAAAGAAAACGTCATGCGTGGGGGCCGCGCGGCCCCCACCATACCATTTAAGGGTTAAAACAACAATCCGGATAGAAATACAGAGCCGATTTTTCATAAGTCAATATTTCGATTTTTTAGGTACAAATAAGTTTGGTAGTAAAATGAACTATCTTTCAAATGCTCGGCAATGGAACAAAATGATTATTTCCAAAAAACCCTACGCATTTCTATTGCTATACTAATGAAGTTTAAGCGAAAAAATTATTTTGTTCCAGATTAATTTTCAGAGCACTTCTACTGCGTGATTTTTCTTGGAGGGGCTCCGCTTATCCAAGAAAAACCGTTCCGTGGAAACGGCTGTTGGGCAGCCATTTTGTAATATGTTTTGCAAAACAATTTTTTTTAAAAACTTCAAAACATGCTTAACATTATCCTTAAAAAGCATTGCCCTTCTAATTTTCCTTCCACTTGAAAAAAATTGCAAAGCAACGTTAAATTTTCGCTCCCTACTATGATGTAACTCCTTAAAGCTTAGAATAACAGCGCTCTCCTGTGGCCACAGTAATCGATAGTTTCAACGCTAGGCTATGTATATACGATCATTGCGTTCGGCAATAAATATTCCAATACAATGCTTACAGTGGTACAAATATTTCCTTCAAGTGGCTTGAAGCCGGAGTATGATATATGCATATAGTCTCAAAACATAAGCGCAAATAAACTAAACCGGACTTCCGAAAATGTTAACACAAACAAGCCGCGATGTGCGACCCTTGAGGTAATATCTAGATAAACATTAAAAATATTAAACACAATAATATTTTTGAAAATAATAATACTTTAAATAATAATAATGAGAGGTATTCATAGCAGTAACAGGAATGAGTTAATATTAATCATATCATCTACGAGAGCATCCATTGATTACGTAAGGCATTTGGTGGATGGGGGTATATTGATTTGATGCGAATCAACCGGTGGGAACCTTTTCTACGGTATTTGTTATTTTCACATCGATGCTTCAAGGACAAAAGAACGCTAGCAAAAATTAATGCTGTTTTTTGTTATTACGCCCACTGAGATTTTGTCGCGCGATGGCCATTTTGAATAGTTTCGTTCAAAATTGCCATAACTTCAGTATAATCACTGAATTTATATTTTTCTACGATTTAACATCAATGAGATTAATAATTAATTTATATTTTCTATTGGTCTAATTTTGAACATGCATTCAAAAATATGTTCAATTGCATGTTAAAAGTAATGTATTACAAATGATGATGGAGGAAGTAATTGAAATCTTAGGATTACTAAAGAATGAATCTACTAAAAACTGCATTGTTTTATTTGATGAAACTTTTTAAAGCATATGATCTTGCAAAATATTGACTACAATACATTTTACCATTCAAAGCCTTGATTACCACAAATGCAACTTTGATTGAAATTTTGTTGGTTTTCAAAATTTAAGCCGTTTTTTGATCAAAAGACTGTAAAAACTATTAGAAATCTGTTCAAATTATGCAAGTATTTTAAAACTTTGATTGAATTTACAACAATTTATTTAGAAATGATGTAAAGTTATTTCATTCGTATGAACCCTCTTTACATCGTAACTTTGAATGATTTTTTTATTTTTTATTTAATTTTTTTCATAATCATGGAAAAAAGTTTTGCCGGTTTCTCTTCAAAAATTGATAAGAACGTATAAATTTTATAAACACTTATTACTGTGTTGTGCAAATCGGGTTCAAAAAAATAGTTTTTTATGAAAAAACCCTAATTTTCACATTTTCTCCTATTAAATTAAAAAGAACGGCTGAAATGAATTTTCATAATGGTCCAAAAATCACAAAGATATTAATGCACGTCGATAGATAGAGCAAAGAGGCAAAACAACAAACCCCCCCGACCGAAGTTTCCCAAAAACTAATCAGCTCTTAAGATTACAAAGACGCTTCGATTGACACCTTAACGAAGATGATATTGATTTATGCTCGTAGAAAAAATTGTCGACGAACGTACGCACATACGTACGTACACACCCCTTTGAAGGACATTTCTGTCATGCGTTATATCTCGCGAACCAAACATACGATTTGCAATATTAAGGTGTTAATCGACGCGTAATAAATTTTTTGTGAATCAATTTATATATCTATCTATCTATAAATTTTGAAAAGAATCGTTGGAGCCGTTTTTTTTAATTTAAGAAAAAAAAAAGTGCAAAAAATTAGGGTTTTTTTCATGAACAATAAATTTTTAACCTGGTTTTTGGAACACAGTAATTAATAAATATAAAATTAATAAACTCAAAATAGTTTTTGTAAGAAAACCAGCAAAATTTTTTTTCATGATTACGTAAAAAAGAAATTAAAAATAAAAAATCATTAAAAGTCATCATGATTTTCAAGGTCATTTTTATCATCCACTATATCTTACGAACCATATATGATATTAACATCATTGATTAGGCACTCAACATGTATGACTTTTTTGTGATGTTTTTAACTTTATAAAAAAATCCTTGCAGCCGTTTTTTAATTTAATAAAAGAAAATGGAGAAAATTAGAGTTTTTTTCCTAAAAATAAATTTTTAACCTCGTTTGCACAGCTCAGTAATAAATGTTTATATAATTTATACATTCCTAATAGTTTTCAAATAGAAACTGGCCAAATTATTTTGTATGATCCAAAAAAACCTAGAAAAAACGGCTCATACGAATGATATTACCTCATATTTTTTATTCTAATTGTAAAACCAATCGAAGCTTTACAATATTTGCATAATTTGAGCCGATTTTGAATAGTTTTCACAATGTTTTAATTTTAATAAAAAAACTGCTGAAATTTTGAAAACCAACTAAATTTCAATCAAATTTACATTTGTGGTAATCAACGCTTTGAATGGTAAATGTTTTGTAGTCCATACTTTGCAAGATCATATGCTTTAAAAATATTTCTTCAAATTAAAAATTTCAGTTTTAAGTAGTTTTGGTATTTGTGTTTGTAAGATTTTAATTACTTTTTTCATAATTATATACTTTTTACATGCAATTAAATATATTATTGACATTGCATATTCAATGTTTTTCAAGATCAACTGAAAATAAGAAATAATTATTAGTCTCATTCAGGGTTGCCAAGTTGAGGGGTTTTCACCCCTATTTTGGGGTATTTTACATACCTTTGGGGAGAAATTGGAGGTCAGTTATTTATATTTTTATTTTGGTGGTGAAATGGGGGGTTCGTCATTTCTTCAATTATATGAAGATTTCCAGGTCCAGCAGCTAAGATAAAACTCCAGACTAGCAAGGAGCTTTCACCAGGTTTAATTTATTTATATTTTTTATTACTTTCAGTGTCAGTTATGCTATTATAACGTTTTATTTTGTTCTATACCGTTTTGGTAGCTCGACCATCTATTTCAGTGATTTTATGCACAATCTTATCGATTTCAGATTGCCAAATTATGGCTTTTGTTAATTCAATTGAAGTTTGAGTTCCTCTTGGTGTTATATTGCTGCCGTGATGTTTTAAACAAAGATTATGCTCAACAAATGATGAAGAAAAACTTTCTGATGATTTCCCACACCCTTAAAATTATAAAAGGGAAGTCAGCTCTACTTCGTTAAGGCAACGCAAATCATGTTAGTGCGTGTTCCATTTTATCTTTCAATTTTAAATAAATTTATATAGATTTATTTGTTTCAACCCATCTACGATTTAAAAATATCATTTAATTTTACATATTTTAATAAATTACACATGAAATTCCAAAAATATATTAAAAGTTTTTCTTTAATTTCATTATGCTGCTACTTGTGTTAATTTTAAGTCTCGAAAGTATATTTGCTCTATTTTGACCTTTACTCACTATGAAATACAGATGAAAATTTATGATCATTGTTTTTTGTATGAACTTTTTAAAAAAAGATTGCACTCAAATTATTTGGGGTTTTTTAAAAGAAATTCGTCCGATTTGGGGGTTTTTATTGAAGTTTTTGGGGGCGAAGAGTGAGAAAAACCTGGTAACCCTGGTCTCATTGATGTAAAATCGCGAAAAATACAAATTCAACGATTATGCCGAAGTCATGGCCACCTCGCGAGAAAATATCTTCAGTGGGCGTAATAACAAAAATGCATTCAATTTTGCTAGCGCTCTTTTGTTCTTTAAGCATCGAAATGAAAATAACAAATAACGTAGAAAAGGCTTTGTAACCCCCCCCCCCTCCTTATTAATTTGCGTGAACTTGAAACCTATAGTGTGTCAGTATCCTCATTACCTACCTAATCAATGGACGCTCCCCTTGACGATACGATAAATTTTAAGTCACTCCAATTACTGTTGAGAGGTAAATTATTATTATTTAAAGTAGTAGTATTTTCATAATTATTATTTTGTTTAGTAATTTTTAATATTTATGTAGATATTACTGGCAAGTTGACCGTGTGGAACTCAAGGGTCGCACCTAGCGGCTTGTCTTCCGTAATCGCATTCACTTCCTCCCAATTCTTTACCTTCAAAACTGTTTATCTTTTAAAAGAATTGAATACCCACAAAAGAATTGTTGACTTGCATATCGGCATCCGCAATTCTAAATATGGATATTGTATCAATGCAAAAGACAAATATTTAATTAAATCAAACCATGGGAAAATACAGATAAGGAATTCGTTTAGGTACCGCAAGAAGCATCCCGAACGGGCAGTCAAGTCTAGATTCGGTTCTTTAAAAGTCGTACATGTCCATTGTAGACAACTTAACCCTTTATAGCTTTGACATATCTGTAACAACCTTAATAATGCCGATAAAATTCATACCAAATATATTCTGCCCATTTAAATCAGTCTAACACTATAGTAACACACCGATGAATCACTTCGTACACAGTAAAATTGACATCTGTACGAATCTATCGACTGAAGTGAGTTCGGAATTCATTTGTTAGTGAAAATGGCAAATTTGAATTCGTGCAGACTTTGAAATTCGAAAAAAATACAAAAAGTGCATAAAGTTGTGTAGTTTTTCCCGAAACCTTTAGGTTAGTGAATTATTTTGTTTATTTAGTTTTAGTGATGCACGTTTCCGCTTCTTAATGTGACTAACGTAACTTTTTATGTTTGTACCAATCCTGTTACATTGAGTGCTTATGAAAATATTCGTTCCGAGAAAAGTGTATGAATGTTGGTGCTTAGTTGTTCCATTTTATTTCAGAATGGATCCACAATCACAGAAAAATGATGAGCTTTATGATCCACTTCACCAATATGATAATGAAGATGGACTAGATGACGACGATGATAGCGTTATTGATCCCGACTATCAACCATTGTTAGACTTAGAACCTTTTTCTGATTGTGAGGACAAAAATGGAGTGGACATTGGTTCTATTATTGAAGAGCACCGTGAGCCTATTGCTAGCACTTCGTCTTAAGATCCTGCTCAGCAATTCAGACTACTACTCAAAAAGAGGAAAGCGACAACTAAAATGAAAAAAAGAACCTTGCTTTAAACGACCAACAACTACGGTTTATGGGAAATACTACTCTACCACCTAATTTACTGGAGTTAGACACACCTATTCAATTTTTTTTAAATTTTTTCTCCAAGGAACTGATAAGTTTTATTACAGAGCAAACGAATCTCAATGCTTTAGAAAAAAATCACAATCAATCGTTTCAAGTTATTGATACTGATATTCAGCAGTTTATTGGAGCAATCTATATGATGTCATTGATAAGACTACCGAGAGTAACAAGTCGTTGGAATTCATCGATTGGTACTCCTATAATTAAAAACACAATGCCGAAACAAAAACTCGAAAAAATGCGACAGTTTGTACATTATAACGATAATTCTAACTTACCTTCTCGTAACGCCCTAAATGGTGAGATATCTAGGTGAGACCTTATGTAAGATTGGCACGAAGATCAATATAAAGAATAGAAGATCTACTGAAAATGAGATCCAAGCCAAAAAGCATAAGGGCCCTGCGCAACATGTTCCTGCATTGGCAGTCAGGCAGGATCAGATCGGCCACTGGCCTATTTGGGTAGAAAAAAGAATTCGATGCAAATTTGCCAATTGTACTGGCGTCTCACAAACTATTTGCGAGAAATGCGGTGTAGCATTATGCTACAATAAGCAAAATAATTGCTTCAAATTCTTCCACACCACATAAGTATTATTATATGTTTAACCCAATGTAACAGAAATGTCACAAAACTAAAAATCGCAAAAATTATGGTTAAAAATAAACATTGTTAAATTTAAAAGAAACACGTGTTTTTTATATACCTAAACAAGTCTCGTTATAAACATAATTTGAATTTTTAACGTCTTGGGCTACGAAGGGTTAAAATTAAAATAAAGTAATGTTAAAATGTTTTAATTGGAATTAGAAACAAACCATACCTTGCACCAGCTCGAAGTCCTCATCCGAGTCCCCATCTGAATCCGTCGTTTCTAGAAAAAATGAGAACATATTTTGAATCTCATAAATCAACTATCGTACAAACAAAAAATTTCGATACATCCGCAAAACATAACGTAGACAAATACAGTCGAATAGAATCGAATCGAAAGTTATGGAATCACACTGATCAATTATTTTCGATAAAATTACTTAGCATGCAAAATTGTTTAGATGACTTCGAAGGGACAATATTATCTAAAACGCATAATAAGCATAATGTTTAAAAAGATGTATCAGTTGGATTTCGTAGGTGAAAACCGATTTATGTAATTGTTGTGAAAGAATTCAATATTGAAATAGAAAGTGTCTTATTCAGCGGTGTTGTATTATTAAAATGCATATGTTATGCATGGCTCTGACTGTAATCGCGACACATGTCGAACACCTTATCGCAACCCAAGTACTGAAAGGGGAAAGTCAGGATCTACAATATGATATCCATGGCTCAGTTTGTAGTTCCTGACTTCCCCATAACTACAGATTGCATACTCTTCCAAGTATGCCAAGTATGTAAGGCTTTCCAATTAAATATTCGTGTAAAATTGATTATGAAACATTTATAATATCAAATAGCAAACCAAATAGCTACCACTTTAGGCGAACAATTCATTTTGAAATACGGTTGTTTTGAAATCTTCAAATCAGACAGAAGGACTGAATTCCCAAATGAAACTCTAAAGAATATTTGTCAGCTACTTACGCTTAAACATATTTTCAACCCCTTACCATCATCAAAATATAAAAATAAAAGGAACGAAGAGGAGGAATTTAAGTAAAAAATAGAACATTAATAGCAACATTAAAAAAGTCTTTTAAACAAGCAGCTAGAGTCGTACAAAACGGCAAATTTCAATATCGAGATACTGCTCAAAAAGCGATACTGATGTTTTCAGGTAACTATAAAGAACTGGACTCGTTTCTGAAAATAGTAGAAATTCTTAGCCTAGGTCTAGAGCCAACTGAGCAAAGAAAATTAATTAAATTTATTGCCATGCCAAATTAAACTCTTCTGTAAAACCATCAATCGGATCAATAAGCAAGCCAAAAACTGTTGCTGAACTTTCAACAGCATTAAATGAGAGATGCACAAGTACATTAACAATCGCAACATCTATAAAGAAAAAATCCTATCGCTTATGTCGGAACTTAATAATCTTCAAATAACATAACATTAGGAAACACTACCATGGATGCTGAGAAGACAGTCGTTACAAAAATGAACAACACATACGTCTTAAACATATTTAAAAACGGACTAAACGAACATCAGAAAAAGACAATTTTCGCAACACAACCGAAATCGTTCATTGAAGCCTCCAATCTTGCATCACCAATGATGAAGGAACGACATGAAGAGTGGAAAGTCAAATAGGTGTGAGGGGCGAAAACTCGGTAATGACATTCCGTGGTGTTTCCTTTGAAAAGATGTTAAGTCAAACGGGATGCTTCGTTGTTCCCGTCATAGCGTAAAGAATACATAGCACGGACACTCCAGCCAATTTGCCACATATCTGTTATACAACCAAAGTGGCCAGGCTGTGCCTAAGTATAGGTAAATGCATATCCGTGTACCGTAGCATTAGTAACAGAGCAACCAAATTGCATCCCACGGTTCGGGAAAACTTTGAAAGTGCAAGTGAAGCATATCGTTGCATCAGCAGCTGAGTGAAGGAAGATCGCTATTCCAGTACAAAAGAAAGCAGAATGGCAAAAATGACTTTAATCCTCATGTAAGTTGGTGATTTGAATCCATGCCTTCTCCTTCCAAGAAAACTCCTATACACAAACCAAGCCCCTACACTATTCTCCCAAAGTTTCTTAAGCTAAGGCAATATAACCATAGTGATGGTGGTAATAGAAACAATTCCGCGCAGTCTGAAAATAATAGTGAAATTGGAAATAAATTGGAATATCGATTTTTTCGTTCAATTTGTTTGCATAATTTATCAGAAGTGTTCCAATCGAATATTAGCGATAACAATAACCCTAAAATGGCTAACCCAGGTACAAGTTCAATTGAAGCCGCGATCATCACAGTCGATTTGTTAAACTCCTTGAGGATACTCGATGCATTTAAAGACCTGCCAAAGTTCGAAGGTAGCCTCAGATTACTAATCGATTTCATCGAAAATGTTGATGAAATCCTTATCCTAGTCGCAGTTACTAGCGGCACACCATATGGAACACTTCTATTGCGTGGTATCAGAAATAAAATCATCGATGAAGCAAACGCAATTTTAAACATGTACGGCACACAACTAGACTGGGATCAAATTAAAGAAAATCTGATACTACACTACGCTGATAAAAGAAACGAAACCTCGCTTATAAAAGATCTACATAACTTAAAACAAAATTCTAACTCCATTCAAATATTTTATAGTGAAATAATTGAATTATTGTCCAGTTTAAATAATCACGAGCAAGACCCAAATGTGATTAATGCAAAAATAAATCTTTTTGCAGACATGTGCCTTGACTCATTTTTAAGTGGCCTGAAAGAACCTCTTGGTGCAACCATCCGTTCGATGAAGCCAGCATCTTTAGCGGCAGCATATGCGTACTGTGTCAAGGAACAAAACATTTCCTATTCGAAATTGAAAAGCACGAAAAACATTCTAACCCCGAAACAGCCTAATACAACAAAACCATATTTCGGAAATCCATTTCCAAGATTGTTAAATGTTCCCACATTTAATACGAATGTTTTGCATCAACCAATACAGAGTAATAAACCACCACAAATAAATTACCCTAATCAATTCCAACGACCATTCGGCTTTCAAGGTTATCAGAATTTCCAACAGAGACCACCAATGTTTAACAAACCCAATAATCTCCCAAAACCGGAACCCATGGACGTAGCCTCTAGTACAGTCAAACGTTTTCAAACGCAAACCAATCACCCACAGAATAATTTCTTTGGAAGAACAAGACCACCAAGATTTGTTGCTAAAGAATTGTTCAATATTTCTGAACAAACTTGTCTACATAACGAGCCAGAAGTAGATCGAACATCCAAACCTGATCTTTCAGCCTGCGAAGACCCAAGTGCGTACTACTTCACTAGCCCTACGGATATGCCATTCCCTTACAACGATACACTAAACGTCGAAGTAGATGACCAAAATTTTCGCACCTTGCCTCCAACAACCTATCGGGTACTTTGACATTAATACCCATGGCAATATACTTCCTTATATCGATATATCTTCTCCATTTCGACGACCTTTGAAATTCTTAATCGATACAGGAGCATCTTCGTCTTTTATAAACCCAGAGTACGTGAACCCACACGACATCAAATATATCGATCCTGTTGTAATAAACACAGTCCTAACAAAACACAGAGTAGGACAAGAAGTCACCTTACCAAATTTTATCGAATTCATCCAAGACGGTACCACAAAATTTTTGATTTTTAAATTTCACGAATAAAGTGGACGTAGGTAACAAAAGGCTCATCACCAAAAACACTATATTGCCTCTTAACTTCAAACCCAATCTGATGTCACCCAAATATAATATACATCCCAAATCTAAAACAGTGGTTAAACTACCAGTTGATACCGAAAATGGCGACATTTATCATTTTCTCCACCTCCCTGCAAGAGCATACCGAGAACCTCAAAAAAGTCTTCAAAAAACTTCGTGAAGCGAATCTCAAGGTACAGCTCGACAAATCCGAGTTTCTCAAAAAGGAAATAACCTACCTCGGTCATCTTGTTACAAGTGAGGGGATCAAACCAAATCCAGAGAAAATTCAAGCGATGCTCGATTTCCCATTACCTAGGACACATAAGGAAATCAAATCGTTTCTTGGATTATACGGCTATTATCGAAAATTTATACAAGATTTTGCAAAACTTACAAAACCCCTCACGCAATGTCTAAAAAGGACAAAAAATTGAATTAAATGACCGCTATATAAAAGCATTTAATTCCTGTAGAGACATTCTAATGAACGATCCCGTTCTCTAACACTCGGACTTTAGCAAACCTTTTGTCATAACTACGGATGCTAGTAATTTCGCACTTGATGCCATTCTATCACAAGGCCCAATTGGGAGTGATAAACCCATTTGTTACGCTAGCAGGACACTAACCGACTCGGAGGTTAACTATTCTACAATAGAAAAAATACTCCTTGCAATAGTGTGGGCCACAAAATATTTTAGGCCCTACCTGTTTGGCCGAACGTTCAAGATTGTGACGGACCATAAACCTCTCACTTGGTTGATAAACCTGAAAGACCCCAACTCTAGACTTGTGCGCTGGAGACTAAAACTCGAAGAGTTCAATTACGAAATAATCTATAAACATAGTAACCAAAATTCAAATGCAGACGCCCTTAGTCGCACCCAGAAAATAAATGAAAATCCTCTTCCCGGTAATAATAAAGTCGAAATTAATGCAAATGATACCGCCAATCAATCAACACAAAGCACTAGAGGCACAACAGTGCACTCCGCAGAAGAAAACTTCAATGAAGGAACAAACACACAGACGACCACAGACAAAAGTAGAAGTCCCATTCAGGAATAAACAACGTCGTATTATCCAAATGCAAGAATTTTCGAAACAGAATATTATCGAATTGATAAAAAGATTCGTTTCTCCCAACCGTCTTAACGCCATCCTACAGTACAGATGAAATTTTTAAAATAATTCAGGAAGTATATTCCAAACATTTTTCCGAATCAAAAAAGTTCAATTCAGTTAGATGTACAGAAATAGTCAAGGATATTATAGAAAGCGATGAACAAGATGCGCTTATAATATAGACAAGCAATACATTTTCACAATCATTGACAAATTTTCAAAATTTGCAGCAGCCTACATGTTACCCGCTCGAAATAGTTTGGCAATCATAAAATCCTTAAAACACTTCATTAGCCTCCACGGCACCCCCGAAAATCTCGTCACCATAGTCACAGATCAAGGGACAGAGTTCACTTCCTTAATATTCAAGGATTTGTGTAAACAGTACAACATAAACCACTACACGACCACATTCCAACAAACTTCTAGCAATGCTCCAGTCGAAAGACTCCACTCGACAATAACTGAGACATATAGAATAGTATACCACAAGTCTAGAGATAAGGACCCTGCAGATATATTAAACGAAGTAATAGCTACTTGCAATAATCCAATATACTCGTCTACCAAATACACCCCTTTTGAAATATTTTATGGAAGAACTTATAAATTTAATAATAACATAAAAACCAGTAATAAGCACGAATATCTTGAACAATTCAGGGAGTTTCAAACCAAATTACAAGTTGAAATTAAAACCCGACTTAATGAGCAAACAGAGAAAAGGTTGACGAAACGAAATCAAAATAGAGAAGACCCGGAAAGTCAGAACGAAGTATCTGTCGTCTTTAGAAAGGAATGTAGAAGAAACAAGTTGAGCCGTAGATTTACTAAGCCTAGAGTAAAAAATGACAATTACGTAACTATGATAACAGATAAAAATAGAAAAGTAATATATATATATATATATATATATATATATATATATATATATATATATATATACATATATACATATACATACATATATACAATATATACACATATATACAATATATACACATATATACAATATATACACATATATGTACAATATATATATATATATATATATATATATATATACATATATATATACATATATATATACATATTGTGATGCGATTTTAATTTATTTGAATTTAGAAGTTAGATTTAAATATAGCCACCAGATGGCTCTCGAGATTGTAAAAAGTAGTAGCGCTAAGAAAGAAAGAAAGAAGAAGAACAAGATTCGACTGACGTGTAAGATTTTACTTCATACGAGATAACTAATAAAAACGACTATAAAAGAATAAGACTTTATAAATTCAGATGTGGGGTTCAACCATATTCCGAACGGGCTGAATACTTAAAATAAAAGCAACGGCCGCGACTGAAAAACTTTGAAAAAATATTTCGTGCACATTGTCGAAAGTGCGTGTTAGTGAAGCCCTTTCAAAAAAAAAACAAATCCGGTACGCCATTTTGAAGCCAATAAAGAAAGCCTTCCAGTCATGAGCCTTAACTCCAGTTTTGAAGCAACTTTGGAAAATGAAGCCATGGAAAACAAATCCGAATTGGAGCGGGAGGATGAAAGTCCCAGAAGCCCGCCTGTCCTTGAAGCCTTTGGGGCGTCGCAGCCAGAAGAAAAACAGAATCCCAGAAGCCCGCCTGTCCTTGAAGCCTTTGGGGCGTCGCAGCCAGAAGAAAAACAGAAACCAGTAGCTGAGCAACCCGAAATGACCAACTTACTCACCAAACTAGAGAAACTAAAAATAGAACATCAGATCGCTCGCATGCAAGCGGAAATCGACCATTTAAAAAATGGAAGGCAGGTATGTGAGATGAAATCTATTGATTTTGTCGACGTGCAGTGCGCTATCAAGCCTTTTTCCGGACAAGAAGTCTATCCAATAAGAAAATGGTTGGCAGATTTCAACGCCTTAATGAATACTGCCGGCGCCGGAGACCAAATACGTTTTGTTTACGCCCGTCGTTTGATGACCGGATCAGCCGGTACTTTCCTCACCACCATTGATGTGTCGACCTGGGCTGAGTTACAAACCATACTAATAAAAGAATTCCATGACAGTGTGGATAAGTTTGCAATATACCGAGCCTTGACAAATCGCTCTATCCGTGCCGGTGAAACAACGCACGAGTATATCATTAACATGAAAGCACTAGCCAGTCCGGGTGAGCTTCCTGAAAGTGAGCTAATGAGCTTTATTATAAAAGGGTTAAGCTCCCGTATCAACTCCATTGCCCTATACAGTGCCAGGTCATTAGATGATCTAAAAACCATCCTTATGACACATGAAAGATGTTTTCCAGAGGGAATTGATCGACCTAATGCAGCATCCAGTGCAAGGAACTCCCCGGCTCCGCGAGCGATAGTAAACCCAACGTATTATGCGCCGTCATCCGAACGAATTAGAAACACCCGCACTCTGCCTGCCTCCCTGGGTCAATCACTACAAGCCGGTAGCCGAGTTCCAGTCCCTGGTCAGTCTAGCACCGCCACGGCTGAAACTAGGTGTTTTAATTGCCGCCGTCATGGACACACCATATCAGAATGCCGCGCTCCGCGACGCCCGCTCCGAGGATGCTACCACTGTTTCGAAGAGGGCCATCAATATCGCCAGTGTCCAAATAGGGATCGCCCCTCAGCTGCCTCGTCCATCTACCAGTTCACTCCGGATATCCGAGAAGATGCCGAGGATCCTGAAATCGCAGCGCTCCAGTTGGTAAGTGTTCATTTCAATCATGAAAATATCAGCCGTACTCACGCGGACGTTATTTCTCTTTTCGATTCGGGTAGTCCCGCCAGCTTTCTGAAAGCTCAATTGCTGCCGCCGTCCATCGTGCCCAAGCCGACCCATATTAAATATCGAGGGGTCAATCGAGCCTTAGTCCCTACCGTGGGAACTGTAAGTCTTCCTGTAACTTTCAAATCGCAAACTCGAATCATTCATTTCTTTGTAGTACCAGACAACATCCTGCCAACGCCTATTATTCTAGGAAGGGATTTTCTGAACTTATATAAGATCCAGTTCATTTATAATAATCGGGAAATCTTAAAACCCTTTAGTAATAAATTTAAATTAGACCCCAAGATGTTAAAAACTGTTAAAACTAAACCTATTAAAGGCGAATTTACCACCTATATGTGTACGGCTGATTTTTATAATAAATGTGCAAGTTTTTTGGGTGGAGCTTCCCCTGGTACGGAGGACTTGAGTGAAAATTACCTGGTAGATCTCCACGTTGGACAATCCTTTGGTCCTACTTTAGCCGAACATTGCAAAATTGTCATACAAGAAAAATATATCCTTTTGCCACCGGATCCTAGTCCTCTATCCCCGTATGAAATGAAAATTTATGTTACCTCTGATAGTCCTGTTTACTGCCCTCCCCGCCGACTTTCGTATTACGAGCGCGGAGAGGTACAAAAAATTGTTGATGAATTGATTGCCGATGGAATTGTCCAGCCAAGTCATTCTCCCTATGCCTCGCCCATTGTTCTTGTCCGAAAGAAGACGGGATCCCTTCGTATGTGCGTGGATTATAGGGCTATTAACCGTGTTACCGTTCGTGATAATTTCCCGCTACCTCTTATAGATGATTGTATTGAGTACTTGGACAACAAAAAATGTTTTTCACTTATCGACCTTAAAAGCGGATTCCACCAGGTGCCTATGTCTCCAGATTCCATAAAATACACCTCGTTTGTCACTCCCTTCGGTCAATACGAGTATACTCGCATGCCCTTTGGACTGAAAAATGGACCTGCCGTTTTCCAACGCTTTATTTCGAGACAGTTACACGACTTTATTCAAGCCGGAGAAATTATCGTTTACATGGACGACATTCTGATCGCCACCCCTGATCCCGAAACCCATGTTAAATTATTGGCTCGCCTATTATCTCGTCTTGCTCAATGTGACTTGAAAATTAACTTGTCAAAAAGTAAGTTCCTTCAAGCCGAAATTGATTACCTTGGTTATTCTGCCAGTGCAGCTGGCATCCACCCTAATGCTTCCCATATTGAAAACATTCGCAAGTTGCCTATCCCAAGAGATGCCCGCCAATTACAATCTGCTTTAGGACTCTTTTCATATTTTCGCCGTTTTGTGCAGTCGTTTGCACACATAGCTAGTCCATTAACCGCCATCCTGCGTAAGGACCAGCCCTTTGTGATGACTCCAGAATGCGAGCGTGCCTTTTGTACCCTGAAAGACGCCCTGGTTAGTGCACCAGTATTAGCCATATACAACCCTAAACGAGAAACTCAACTTCACACAGATGCCAGTTCCTTAGGGTTTGGTGCTATATTAATGCAAAAGCAAGATGATGGGAAATGGCACCCTGTGTCTTATTTCTCTCGCCGAACTACTCCTCCTGAAACCCGATACCACAGTTTCGAGCTCGAAACCCTGGCCGTTATCTATGCCCTTCGACGTTTTCGAACCTATTTAGAAGGAATTCCTTTCCAGATCATTACGGACTGCAATTCCCTTACCCTTACTCTGTCTAAAAAAAACCTCAATCCTCGCATCGCCAGATGGGCCCTCGAGCTCGAAAACTACAATTACCAGATTAGTCACCGACCGGGCACTCGTATGGCCCATGTTGATGCGTTAAGCCGCCACCCCATCGTAGCCCTCGTTAATGCCGATGACGTAGACACCCAGTTACAAGCTGCTCAGTCGAGAGACCCTAAGGTAGTAGCCCTACGTAGCCAATTAGAAAAAGGACCAGTTGCGCTCTTTGAACTGAAAGATGGCCTAGTCTACAGGATAATGTCAACTGGGACTTCCAACTTATATGTCCCATCGGAAATGGAAAGCAACGTTATTCGCCTGATCCATGAAAAGATCGGTCATCTAGGTAACGAGAAATGTTACCAACAACTGCGTTACCATTACTGGTTTCCTGCCATGCTACGTAAAATTCAAGAATATATCCAGAATTGCCTCCAATGCATTTTCTATAACGCCCCCAGACACCTCCACGAGCGCGATTTGCATCCGATCGAAAAAAAACCGATCCCATTTGACACCATCCATATAGACCACTACGGTCCTCTGCCAAGTATACGGTCTAAACGTAAATATATTTTAGTTGTTGTAGATGCTTTCACGAAATTTACGAGATTGTATGCAGTCAACTCTACCAGCACCAAAGAAGTTTGCGCATCACTGCAGAAGTATTTTGATTACTATAGCCGTCCGCGCCGTGTAATATCCGATCGAGGATCATGTTTCACTTCTTACGAGTTCGCATCATTCCTCCAAACCAGAAATGTTATTCATGTTAAGGTGGCCGTGGCTTCTCCCCAGGCAAATGGTCAGGTTGAAAGAACCAATCGAGTACTGACCCCGGTACTGGCCAAACTATCTGAACCAGTAGAGCATTCTGACTGGGCTACACTGCTCACCCGTGTTGAATTTGCCCTAAACAACACTGTCCACTCATCCACCCAACAAACCCCGAGTAAGCTTTTATTTGGAGTCAATCAACGTGGTCCTATTGTAGACGATCTTACAGAGTATCTTGACGCAAAGCAGCCTTCTATAGTATTTGACCATGAATTCGCCCGGACCGCCGCCCATGATGCCATCAAGCGCGCTCAAACCCGCAATATACAGCAATACCAAAAAACCAGTCATTCCCCAACTAAGTACTCCCGTGGAGACTTTGTAGTAATACGCCATGTCGATTCCACTCCTGGGTCCAACAAAAAATTTATTCCCAAATATAGAGGTCCATATGTCATTCATCGCATCCTACCAAATGACCGTTATATCGTTCGTGACGTTGAGAGCTGCCAGTTATCGTCCATTCCGTATGAGGGGGTGTTAGAAGCTGCCCGACTACGCCATTGGGTCCGTCCATCCGCACAAAAAAAAAATGATTGAAGTGAACGCTTAGATCGGGGCCGATCTTCGTCAGATTGGCCGAAGCTGTGATGCGATTTTAATTTATTTGAATTTAGAAGTTAGATTTAAATATAGCCACCAGATGGCTCTCGAGATTGTAAAAAGTAGTAGCGCTAAGAAAGAAAGAAAGAAGAAGAACAAGATTCGACTGACGTGTAAGATTTTACTTCATACGAGATAACTAATAAAAACGACTATAAAAGAATAAGACTTTATAATATATATAAACATTTGTATATGTATATATATATTTCATTTCTATAACTAGGATTTTAGATTATCCATGATGTTTTCATCCTCGGTAATCTCAGTTAATCAAGTTTAGAAATTACCATACCAACTCTACGTTGATTTGGTGTCAATTATAAATACAGATTACGAACACTTATATTGCTATAGCTATATACTTCCAATAAGAAGAAAACTGCTTTACCTAAACTTCAATTGATTATCATTGCACGGCTGGCAAAGGCCGTTCACATTCCTACAGATATCTTTGCCATTTTCTGTTCGATTGAATTGCACATAGCTGGTTGAGTGTTGACTAGCGATTTTCCTGTTATAATCCCCGTCATTCGTGAAGCCATTATACTAGCTACAATGCGGACAATCCCAACTATTATAGTCCTTGTACAGCAGCCGCGTGTTTCGATTGTAGAACCAACAATTCACGTGCACCTTGAAACGAGACCTGAAAGTATAAATTTTTATTTGATGATTGAGATATTTTCAGACGCTCCGATAAATCAATTTTACTCGGCAAAGATAACTAGTTTTAATATATTTTGTGGAATTGGTTTACGGGTGCATTCCCGCCCAAATGACTTGTCACATTGCACTTGGGTCGATGATTGCACTGTACGGAAAACGTATGCTTACCTGTTTTTCACGTATAGTTTGGTCAATAAAAGAATTGCAACGAAGCCAATGAATGCAAGCGATACGAGGCTTGCCCACGAGCTATGCAAATTTTCCATGAAACCATCAGGCAGGATTTTGGATGTGAAATTCTTCACCAATCCTACCTCCAGTATGTAATGTTTCATATAAAGGTGCACTATCGAGTACGGCCCGCGGTTCTACGGGACATATGTTTGTTTACATTTATCATATGTTTATGTTTATGACAAAATGGCAGCTATCTACTGGTCGGGGCACTGCCAGAACTCGTATATGCACGTTTCATGTTACGCGTGAAAAACGCCATTAGAAACTTCGGTTCATTGAATTACAATGGTAACACGTCTACGCTGACACAAATTTCATTTGCTTTTGTCAAATTGATTGAGAGAAAAAGCCAAATGACTGAAAAAATGTCTCATGTGTTGAAGTGAAAGATGAGGTCCGCGAAAATGCTTTATCCTCTACAAATCTGGCAGTGCTTGGCATTCGTCAATTTTTGCAAGCACATGGCGCCATTTCTTGGAAGGAAATTTCGTGTTTGAAGGCTTCGATTACATACTGGGTCTACCTCACAGTATAGGATACAGATAGGTATACCGATGGTTGTGGTGAGTATTGTGATGAAGCTTTGTTTATCGAAGTTAACAAGTTAGAACTTGTAATAATAAAAAATAGATGGAATGAAACAAAAGTAACCAAAATATTGTGGGAAAGACAAGGTTTGGTATTTCACATTCACATTTCACATTTTTCAAATTTGGCACATAAGTAGAAGACGTCAAGGATATTCGATCCTTAAAATATTAGAGCGCAACACTCGTCCTTTTTTGAGAAAAACGTCCTTAAGCAAAGGCACTAGCACGCGATCAAGGGGTCGTGAGTTCGATTCCCGGTCGGGGTATTGATTTTCTTTTTGAATTATTGTCGTCGTCGTCGGCGTCGTGTGTTCGATTACCGGGGTGAGTATTGTTTATTTGAATAATTGTGAATGTATTTTTTTATGGTGAATCAGCAATGTTCACTTACAAATACATTTATTTTTCCAAAACAGCAAACTGTTCGTTCATTAAGATATGTAAATTATACTGAAAACTCATTGTTGAACGGTTGCGGTGCAATCAAACAACGGGAATTCAGGAACTGTGTTTTGTCTAGGTTGACACGGAGATTAGCTTTAGCAAGTTTTTCGAATACCCTTGCTATATTCTATATGTGCTCAGTTTCGGTACTTCCAAATATTAAAATGTCTTTTACAAAAGAAAAACTTCCTTTTAATTTTGTGTATCTTTATTTTGATTCGTAATCGATTTTCGACCGTAATCGTTCCTTTTAATTTTGTGTATCTTTATTTTGATTCGTAATCGATTTTCGACCGTAATCGTTCGGTCTTCCTCAGCGAGGAAGATACACAAAATTAAAAGGAAGTTTTTCTTTTATAAAAACACGTAGTATTTTGTGAAGATGAAATCAATTACGAATATTAAAATGTCGTCAATGTACACATAACAAATCTTTCCTATGTATTCCTTGAGGACATCGTCATATTGCTGGGGCATTTTTTAGGCCAAATGGAAGTCGAGTGAACTCATACTTTCCATTCATAGTAGAGAAAGCGGTTTTGGGTATATCTTCCTTTTTCATCTTAATCTGATGAAACCCTGATGTAAGGTCTATGGTAGTAAATAATTTTGAATTTCCCAAACTGGAGTGGTGCTAGAGATGTCTGGTATGGGGTAGGTGTCAGAAATTGCGACTGAATTAAGTTTTTTGTAATCAATTACCATGCGATACTTTCTTTTGCCAGAACCGTCCAATTTCTTGTCAACTATCCATATGGGAGAGTTGTAAGGACTTTTTGATGGCCTTATGACTCCATCCCTTAAAAGTTGATTTATTTGTGATTTGACTTCTTCCCTCATATTGGCAGGGTATGGATAGGATTTCGCATAAATCGGTTTGTCTGTAATCGTTTTAATTTCCGCTTCGATGTTAGTATTGACTGTCTGGCGTGTATCTATAGGTCCAAACAGATTCTTGTATTTGAATATGATTTCCTGAAGTTTTTGCCATGTACTCTAAGAGGTATTAGAATATTTGGTTTTATCCTTAGAAGATTATTCTTTCGGTCGATAATAGCTTCCAGTTCTTTCAAAGTATCGTCTCCGATAATGCCATCGAAAGATTTCAAGTTAGGTAAAACAAAGAAGGTGACCTGTGTATCATTTCCATTACTTGAAAAAAATCTCCCCATGACTTTCTCGGTGATTTTAATTTTCCCCCCAGCTGATTCTATTGTAAATGGTTGAGAACTCTGGTCTTATAAAATTCTTATTAGCTCCAGTATCGATCAGAAATTATTATTATTAACTCGCTGTTGTTTTCGTGGATATGTGCCTGAGTTATTATCAGGATATCTTTTGCAGGATAGTAGTCAGCAGGTCGATTTATGAAACGATCGATATCCATTGGCTGTGGAGGTTTTGGTGCATGAGGCCTGGAGGGAGGATTCGGGCGCTGTTGATGCTGTATGTCGTATGCTTCATTCTTTTGTGCTATCGACAGCGTCCTTGGCAAAAACCTGGGTGCTGGCCTTGGTGCAGTTCTGGCTGCTTATATGAAGGCGAGAAAATTTGATTCGTCGGTGATGTAACCGAATTAACAGAATGCAAATGTTTAACAGAAATGTTTCGGTTATTTAGGTTTTGCATCTCTAAACAGGAGTTTCCGATTTGTAACTTCGGCAGAAATCGTTGAAAGGAACACCCAATCTTTCTGCGTGTCTGCCAATCAGACAGTGCACCGTCAGTACGAATACGATGGACCTCAAGGTTTCGCGGCTCGTGTTAAGAAGCCGCTTGGTGCGTTTGTAGCATAGTGCGTGCCAAGTTTGCCTGGTTGTCCTACAGGTTTCTTTCAGTAGCCAGGCTCTATTCGCAGTACTGCCTAAATCCTAGCTTTAAAGAGGCTAAAGGTTGGCCGACTTGGCGGGTAAGTGTATACTCCTGAAGCTTAGTGCCAGCTCTCGCTAGGGCATCTGCTTCGCAGTTTTCCGGTATATCACTATGCCCCGGTACCCAGCAAAGGATCACTTCACAGTGAAGCGACACTACGTTCAGTTGGGTGCGACATTCCATTACCATTTCGAGTGAGCTATACACGTTGACTGTCAGAGAAAATGTTTAGATTTCATATGAAAATTTCCTGGTTTCGCAGCCAGTCTACTACCTTGGAAATCGCAATGACCTGTGCCTGAAAAAAACTGCAGTGGTCTGGTAGCCGGAAGGATAGTTTCAGGCCTAGCTGTTCTGAGAAAACGCCACGGCCAAATTTTTCATTCATTTTTGAGCCATCAGTGTAGATGTCGAACGCCCTTCAATATGCAAATCTTAATAGGAATGTGCTATCCGCGTCTTATACTTTTTATATCTTATTATTTAAATTTAGCTCCAAATATGGTCAATTGTTTGAAATGCTTCTTCTGTCCTTCACCTTCTCTTCTAGTTTTTAATGTATTATCGCATAAGGAATTTACAACTTGGTTTTAGGTGAAGTCGCGGCAAGAATTTTTCTAAACTATTCAAAATAAATAACCACCTACCTCTACCCTATCCCAAAATCTGACGCTAAAATTTATTGAAAAGAATAATTTTTTCATACGTTTTAGATTTCGAAATACTTTTGGATCGAATGGAAAATGAAATTTTAACAAGCAATGCGACCCTTGAATTCAACACGAACAACTTCTAAGTAAATTTTATGTGAATATTAAAAATGTTAAAAATAATTACTGATAATTTATTAAACAACAAAAATAATAAGAACTCCCTACATTTAGTGGAATGAGTTGATATTGATCGTATCATTTGATTTGGTGGAAGTCAGATTGAGTATTTACGATGAGGAGTGGAGGTTTATGACTGGCCTTTTTTATAACGTAAGGGGTTATATTCATATCGGCGATTGAAAGATGGAAAGGGTCAGCGAATTTTTTTCAGCAAATTGAGATTTATTAGTTATTGAATGCATAGTTTGTTTCTACGCCGTCTGAAATAGATTTTGTCGCGTGAGTACCATTTTTGGTAGTTGCGTCCAAAAAAATTCCAGAAGTGCTGCAATTGTATTTGTACTATTTCACCATTTTACTACATTAGAAAGATTAATAAACGTGTCCTATTTTGCAGTTAATCCTAAACATATAATATCGTCACCTGGAAGCAAGAATTAACTAACTTTTTTCTTAGTTTTAAAATGTTAGAAAAAAAGTGTTTTTGACTTCACTAGAACGTTTCTGACGAAGAATACGAATGATATGATGACAATGTTGAATAAATGTTTTAGCTCATTTCGATAAGTTACTTAGTTTTTTCGCTAAACCGTATCTAGAACTGCACACACACACATAAATATATACATATACATATATATACATATATATATAAACACACACACAAACACACACACACATATATATATATATATATATATATATATATATATACTGGGCAAAAAATTTATGGATTTGGATGGGTTTTTTCACTCAATAAAGTAATAAAATTTTGTTTGGTACAAAAGTTCATTAGGATTTTCCATTTAAGGATCCTTCCAATGATTTTGAGTATATGCGCATCACTAGGCTAGGCAAACAAAGTCCGTGATCACATGTTTTAATGAAGGTATTGAAGTAGTTTGGGAGAACACATATTGCTTTAAACCTTGATTACTTATGATATTAATTAGGATGCGCGGCCAGCAGGTCTCATACTGGACGCCCGCCAAAACGCAATTCCGCACATAAACGAGAGATTTTAAAAGTGTTTTGTGAGAAACCGGGTACAAGTGCATTGACAATCGCGCAAAACTTGTCGCAGGCTTATAAAAATTCGCGCAATTGCCGGGAAAATAATTTTCCTCGGCTACAGTAAGAGCCCATTTTTTGTAAACATATTATTTGTGGTTTAACTCCTACATCCTGGATAGGAATTCGTCTAATACAGCTCGATATTCGCTATTTATTCAGATGTGTTCTGTATCTTGATTTCTCTTGGTGCAATTGCGTATCAGCCGCGCGTCATGATCCAAAGAACTCCGAGTTCCCCACATGCTTCGCGCGAAGGTAGCCGCATTGTAACATTCACCTAACGGTAACAGTTCGTATCCGCTACGTGAGCACGCGGCTTAAGATGTTCGTGGAGTAAGCCCTTAGGGGTAGGAATGTGACCCTGTAATCTCTAAGGAACTTTGTGTTTCCTAACTTCGTGAATAAATTTTATGCTTTGCCGAGTTTGTTGAAAGAAACTGGAAAGATTAAAGATGCCGCCACGATTTCCTATTTGGAAATTCTCCATTAAAAATGCCGCATCGTGGCAGTACAGCAAAACATTAACACAATTTTCCTAAGGACTAAGATATTTCAGCTGGAATAGTTTAAAAAATATTGTTTCTCACAACTTATTTCTAGGACTTACTTGACTTTGTGCGAACAAAATGATTTGTTTATGATACTCCATACAACCTGAAAAGCAAATGAGTTAGTCATAAACTAGAGGTATAGAACATAATTAGCTTACATCGTCCTGCTGCATTTTGGAATTTAATCCCTCTACTTCAGCCTTAAACCCGTAACAATTCTAGCCGGGTCGAGCACGTGCACTTGTATTAAGAATTATGAACGCGAACAAATGACGCCTGCATTGCAATTCTAACCTCCTCGGTGCAAGTGTAGTGTGTAAATGTCAAATAGTGATACAGTATCAGCTGAACAATTTCACCACATCTTCGAGGTGAAAAAACAGCAATGAAATGACTTTATCTAGAATATAACTTTATAATTCATTATATGCCACCGACGATTGAGTTTATCTTCAACAACACAGTTTTCAATATGCTCACCGTACCATAGTTAATTTTAAGCAGATTATCTTTGAGTACGACTGCTTCTTCCCGTGCTATTTCACCCGGCTGGTTTGTGTCCGCGCTTCAATGCTGCCGTCTACAGCATAGTCTATGGATACAATAGTCGTTAAACTTAGAGTAAAAAGTGGACTATCAATTTTCAAAGCCGGGTAGCTCCGAGGAACTACCAAAAGCTCCAAGCTTTAAGCACGAGCATATGCTCTGCTTTACACCTGTATTTCCTATAGTTGTTTCGCTGGGATCTCTCTTAAATTTCTCGCAATGCTCTCTTAAATTTAGTTTTAAAGCTCAGTGTATTTCATTTCCCCATCTAGAGTTTTCCCACTGTATATTGTATACACTGTGGCCCAGCCCACCCTGCCCACCCTGACGAGCCGCCACTGCCAGCCACCTTCCAACGGCTGATGAACAACGTTTTGAAGGAACACATAAACAAAATATGTCTGGTATATCTAGACCATAGTCTATGTATACACTAGTCGTTAAACTTAGAGTAAAAAGTGGACTATCAATTTTCAACGACGAGTAGCTCCGTGGAACTACCAAAAGCTCCAAGCTTTAAGCACGAGCATATGCTCTGCTCTGCTTTACACCTGTATTTCCTATAGTTGTTTCGCTGGGATCTCTCTTAAATTTCTCGTAATGCTCTCTTAAATTTAGTTTTAAAGCTAGGTGTATTTCATTTCCCCATCTAGAGTTTTCTCACTGTATATTGTATACACTGTGAGCTAGACGACGTTATTGTTTTTTCAACGTCACTTCAGAAACATATCGAATCTCTTACAAAAATTTTCGAATGCTTAAAGGAAGCCAACCTGAAAGTACAAATGGATAAATCAGAATTCCTAAAAAAGGAAACGGAATTTCTAGGACATGTAATAACTGAACTCGGAATTAAACCTAACCCAAAAAAAGTAGAATGTATCTTAATGTTTCCCATTCCTAAAACTACTAAGCAAATTAAACAATTTTTGGGACTAACGGGCTATTATCGGAAATTTATCAAAGATTATTCTTCAATTGCAAAGCCTATGACCAGTTTTCTCAAAAAGGGTACAAAAATTGACGTCTCGAATCCGGAATACCAAAATAGCTTTGAAACTTTAAAATGATTACTCACAAATGACCCGGTCCTACACTATCCAGATTTCAACAAAGAATTCGTGCTTACAACAGATGCAAGCCAATATGCACTTGAAGCAATATTATCGCAGGATGGCCACCCTCTTTCTTATGCTAGTCGAACCCTCAACGAACATGAGCTAAATTATAGCACTATCGAGAAGGAACTACTAGCAATAATTTGGGCTACAAAATATTTTAGGCCATACTTGTTCGGACGAAAGTTTCTTATAGAAACTGATCATAAGCCACTAACCTGGCTATTTTCAATTAAAGAGCCAAACTCTAAACTAGTACGTTGGCGTCTCAAATTGGCAGAATTTGACTACACTATCAAATACAAAAAAGGAACAATAAACAGAAATGCAGACGCGCTATCGCGAATAGAGAAGCTCGATATAAATAATACAGAAATGGATGCAAATGAATCAACAAATTTGATTCCAATTACAAATTCAGCAATCAATGTGTTCAAAAATCAGGTAATAATAAAAAAGGTGATGTCTGGAACAATGAAGATAAGAAATCTAAAAGTCTTCAAAAACAACCGTAAAATAATATACCCTAAAGAACTAGACGAAAGCAGTGCGGTTATTATCCTCAAAAACCACTCCAACCCTCAACAACTTAACGCGATAATCATAGACAATGAATTCTATGATACATTAGCTAAAGTCTTTTTGAATACTTTTAAGCAAAACGTAAAATTTAAAATCATAAGATGTAGTAAATTACTGGAAGATATTGAAGACGAAGAAAAATTAACAAAACTCATTGAAAAGGAACATAAAAGCAAAAATCATCGAGGCATAAACGCAACATTCAATGAATTAAAATTAGCAATATATAATCCAAAATTAAGAACAAGAATAACCCAATTTATAAATAACTGTGAGATTTGCTGTTCGGAAAAATATGAAAGAAATCCACCAAAAGTTCCATACAAAATTACGAACAGACCGAATGAAATCATCCATTTAGATATATTTTATAGTTTACAAAAAACGCTCTCCTTGTCCACTATCGATAAATTTTCGAAGATTGCACAGGCTTTCAAAATAAATGATAGATCATGGACAGAATTCAAGACCAAAATTATACAGTACATCAGTATGCACGGTAGCATCAAAAAAATGATTGTGGACAACGAATTAGGCTTTAAAGCCCTGCCAATGCAGGAATTTCTACGAAAAGAAGGCATAGAGGTTCTTTATACATCAAATAGCAACCACACATCAAACGCCGATATTGAAAGACTGGATAACACTCTAAACGAACACATCCGCCTCTTGAAACACAATGAGGAAACAAGGGAAGACACAGTGGAAGAGAAAATTCTAAGAATAATTGCCTACTATAATAATACAATTCATACTATGTACAACTAAAAGAAAACCAATTGATTTTATGAATGGCACCATAAATGAGGAAGAATATCAGAAAATTCATGATTTAATGGTACAAAGAAAAGCAAATGTTATTAATAAGATTAACATAGATAGAACAGACGTTCAGATTGAAGAAGGACCAAACTTTATCAAAGAAATAAGAGGAGGAAAGAATCATACTAAATATAGGAAAATTAACACCACTTAGTTAGATAATGATCATGTTATAGACGTTAGAACGGGTTTGAAATATTACAAGAATCATGTTAGAAAAAAACAAAAAATATCAAGGTAATACAAATCCAACGATAAAACTACTAATATTATAAATAACAGACACTACTCCTTATACACGATTTCCAATTTTTAATTTCAAATATATATTTCGGACATAAGTTGTGTCCTTCTTCAGTGTTACACTGTGTAACACTGAAGAAGGACACAACTTATGTCCGAAATATATATTTGAAATAAAAAATTGGAAATCGTGTATAAGGAGTAGTGTCTGTTATTTATTATAGAAATACGGTTTAGTATAACTCGTCGAAACTTTATTGATTTACTAATATTAAAATATTTTTATTTTAGAATAAATTGGCAACATGTATCGACTTCTTGCACTACTTACGCTGTCATCGTCCCAGATAATAAACGTAAGAGACCTAACAAACAATAATGGATACGCACCAATAGAAACAGATGAAGTAAGATTAATCGATCATTATAGCAAAATCTTCCACATAATTAATATTACCGAATACGAAAAAACCATGGATCTGATACAAAACAATATTAACACATTAAAAATGTCAACAACAAAATCTACAGCAGTACTAGAAACAATTAACAGAAATTTTGCTCTACTACAAGGGAAAATAAATAATTTTGCCCCTCATTTCAAATCTAAACGTGGACTTGTCAACATAATTGGAACGGGTCTCAAATATATAGCAGGTACAATGGATAACGATGATGAAGTTCAGCTTAATAACGCAATTAAGAAACTATCTGATAACGAACAAATTCTAACAAATAGAATCAATAATATAACATTTATAAATATAGCCAAAACTTCTCAAATACGTAATATTACTAAACACATAAACTCACAGCAGTTAAAAATTGGAAATTACTTGAACGATTTCAAAAATGTATTGCAAAATAAGATAGCCAGATTAGAAGATGAAATAACATTTTTGCAACAAACATATCATATAAATAACGATATAACACTTTTGCGAAGCCATATAGATGACATAGCTGAAATTATATTCACAAGTTCACTGGGAATAATGTCTAAAAACACCTTGACCAAAACTGAACTCGACATAATTGACGACTTCACCAGTTATACACATATTAAAACATCAATAGTCTTTCAGAAAAACAATATTGTTATTATACTCTATATACCACATTATTCAAAGAAAGTACTTAAAAAAGTTGTAATTGAGCCAATCCCTACAACACAGCATAAATCTTTAGTTCTCAACTTTAACGAAATACTAATAGATTCTAAAGATGTAATATATGAACAAAATGTAAAAGAAAAGCTTCTCAAAAATTTGGCTGAAATAAAAGATGATTGTTTAAAAAATATAATAAAATTTGAAGAAGCACAATGTAAAACGAGAATTTTCAAAAACGAAGGAATCAAAGAAATTTCTCCCGGAATTGTAATATTTAAGAATTTTCATTCGAACATTGAACAAAATTGCAGTAAAAACCTAATAAAAATAAAAGCAAATTTTTTTGTAAAATTTGAAAATTATGAAATCAAAGCTAAAAATAAAACTTAAATAAAAATACACACCTAAGAATATATGATAGATTCATTCTTCCAAATTTTGTAGCAAAAGTAAAAGAAAACTCAACTATTCCAGACATTACGCTAGAAGAATTATATTTAAAACAATTAGATCAGGATAGATATATTGACACAATTTTATCTAAAAATAAAAATAGAAATTATCTAAACCTAGGAATTGATGTATTGACATTTGTAATAATTGCATTATTAATCATACTTTATGCTTACGCCAAACGTTCTTCCAATTCAATCAATATTTCGTCGGAGCCTAAATCAAACGGTGGGGGTGTTATAATGCATTCTACTCGCCCCACAGCATTTACACTTACGTAGGCAAATGCACTACAATCCGCAAAGCGCATTTCCGCCACGCGCATTTTTTATCCATAGACCCCAATCATGCATGCACATGTGTCAAATGCCCAAATGCACTTTGGGCAATTCTCAAAGTTGCAATAATTAAGCATTCTACCTAATTATTGCAACTGATCAGCGATCTTTCCAATATAAATACCAGCGGCAATAGCTCGCACGCGAGGTAGTATTTTTCCTTCTTGAAACCACAAGTACGGGCCAAGCCATAATCCCGGGAATCCGAAGTGTGGTTGCATCGGAGTACTTGTGATCGGTCGGTACGCGATAAGCATAAAAGATGCATTAAAATTCTTTCGTATTTACTAAAGATAGTAAAGTGAATTTATTTTATTGTTCGTAAAAAGTAAGTTCGGATTTAATAAAGTTATTAAAGGGAAAATATTGGAAATAGATTTAGGTCATGTAAATAATATTTGATTAGTTAGTAAGTTATACATAAGCAATATTTTAGTATAAAAGAAATGATAATCAACGAATAAATTAACATTCATAGTAGAGAATTTGGACTGCCTACATCGGCACACCTTTTCTTTTGTTTGTTCATTGCGGCGCTTGCGCTGTGTAAGAAATATAGGCAGCTCACGCTTGCCATCAGCTTTGGCGCTAGACGCCGATATTTAGGTGAGTCCCTTCTTCCTCTTAATAAAAACAATGGCCCCTAACGAAGCATATTTCACATTTATGAATAATCAAGTCTTTTATTTCATCATCATCACGGCTTATCTCTTCCTCCACTCTGGTACCCCCTTTCAACAGAATCAACTTGGGAGTTTCCTTCATCAAAAACCTCCAGATAGCCACTTTTTATACGGAAAGTATTTTTAGCTCTTCCATTCTCCTCCTCTTTTACAAGCATTCTACTGGATCTAGATCTGATATTCTGCTTGCTTCGAACCAATCACTCTAGCTTCCGTTGAATCAATGAGGAAGGAACTAATGGAGAGGAAAATAAACAAATTTCCTGATATGAGTTTTTCGAAGCATCTACTTTCGGAATGCGTAATGAAAATTTGAAAGGCGTACATCGTCAAGAGTTGGGGGCACGACTCTAGATGGCGCTAAATTTGAAAACCAATTATGAATTTGGAGAGGTTTGGTTGAATATGTCTCAGAAAAGCTGAAAATGTAACAGTAACGCAACCTTTTATCATATTTATATATATATTTATTTAGACACACTTAAATATTTCATTATATATATATATATATATATATATATATATATATATATATATATATATATATATATATATATATAAAAGAAAAAATATAAATAAATATATCACCTCCCTCATCCGTTTTGTAACCGGGCTTGGGACCGGCTTTGGCGGATTTAAGGTGCTGGCGCTGCTTGCCGAAATGTTTTTAATTAAGTCGCTTCTCATACTTGCGTTTGTATAGAAATTTAGTGACCATGGAGAACTACTTTCCCCTGAAGTGGATAATTTTATTTAAATGTGTCGTATCGAGAAAAAAATCAGACTTTTTCTTTGCGATAAAATAAAAAGTGAGTCTGGATGTATTTCTCTGCTACAAGTTTGAGGAGGCTACTGTAATGGCTTGATTGTAGCATGTGTAAAGGCTGGTCATCAAATAAGCGCTTCCCTATGTATGTGGATTGTACTTCAATTGTAATGTTATTGAAATTTTTTTTGCTAAGAACTGTGTTATTTCCGCATCGTTCAAATCTTCTTCTTAATCTTTCGGCAGTCTTACAAATCATAACTACACTTTTCGACGGCACTTTCAGAAGCCCTTTGGTTTTGTAGTTGATCAGTGACTTAAGGGCTATATCCACTTGAAGTGCCGATATACAATCGTTGCACTTAAGAGATTTGCAAATTTTAAAAACTACAAAACCAGCTACGTATTCTATTACATGAGTAGCATAATCCGATAATATGGATGGGTCTGCAACATAACTATGGTCTTGAAGAAATTGTTCATCATAATCAAAAGTATTTTCTTCTATCTATCTATCATAGCAGACCTTTCGACGGTACCATTTATCTGCTGCAACAGGCAAGAGTAACTGGGGTTCAATATTGAAATATGCTCTAGGGGAAGGCAGTTTCCCATACCTCCATCATGGATTTGGCATAGATATAAAAGTTTCTTATAGCTAGCAGTAAACTGTCTGACTGTTGGATTGTTGTTATAACCAAGACTGGAGCGTATTGAAGAAAAGAACAATTCAATATGGTCCTGGTTGACTTTGTATAGGGGCACGAATTTCAAAATCTTTGGTTTTATAAATCGTTCGTATATGACGTTTACATTTCGCAGCGATACAATTAATCCTAAAAATCCTATACTTCTTCTCGAGCTAACTAAATAAGTCACACATGTAAGTTTCAGCTCTTTTATATAGTCGATAGCTTCTGAACAAAAGCTCAAAACGACAGCAATATTATTCTCGCAGAGTGCTCTTTTATGATACTCATATTCAGAAATTTTCCTTCTGTTCAAAATATCAAAAACATTGTTTAAAATACGAATAAACTTAGAAGTGCCTTCGCTGCCAACAAACTGCTTCAACTCAAGTACATTTCGATAGAAATCAATGGCATCGGCAACTGATCTACTAAACGTTTGTACTGCTAGCCGTACCTTCATTTTTTGTTTTTGAAAATAAACATGGGCCTTACGAAGTTTATTTCCCAGGTGCAGTCCTTCACTTTCTTGTAATTGAAGTAAAGATACGATATATGCCTACTAGAAGGCATTGGTATTGACCTTCACTGTCTTTAAAATCCTTCAGATCAGCCAAAGCGTTGCGGGCAAGCTTCAGCATATGACAGGGGTCTGGGTGAAGAGCATATTTTGTATTGCTATTTTCTAGCATGAAGTATCCTATCGAATTCACATTGCGCACGTCAGTACCCAGCAATTTCGACATAGTCAAATTGGGTACTGCTCCGTCAAAGGTTACACCGAGCACTTCTACGCCAGCATCCACCAATTTTTCCATGCATATAGAAACCATATTCGACTTCTGCTCTGCTGTCATTGAGCAAATGGGAAAGTATGCAAAAGGAATTTTCCAAGGTCTATTGATGAACACAGTAAGAAATCCAAAAATTTGCGTTGCTATCATGTCGATATGCCCATTTTCACCAAAATCTACGAATCCATGAGCTTTTTCTCCGTCCCAGTCTACATGTTGCCTAATGTGAATCTCGTCAAAAACTAGGTTGACGACGATTTTTTCATCTTTTGCAGCATTTTTTACGACCTGCTGAATAGCCGTAAAAGACTCTTTTGTAAAGCCTGGAGTACATCCAACTCTTTCATACCATTTTCGCAGAGTCCTGTTATGTGATAAGCAATCATTAAATGTAGTTCTTACATATTCATATGCTTTTGGTGAGAGAAAAGAGAGAGCTTATTGTATGACTTTTGAAGTGGGAGCTATTTTGATTTCAAATATTGCCGTTCAAATATTTGCTTATTCGGTCCGGCAATTTTTTCTAGAATTTCGTTCAAATTCTTGCATATAAGGTTTTTATTTTTCAAATAAGCTATTAGTTTCTTTATACTATGTACCTTTGAATCATTTCGCTTCTTTTGCTGCCTCCGATTATGAATGATTCGATTTTTATACTTTAATCGGACTTCCAAGTTTCTTAATCGTGCTTTAAGCTTCTGTATGACAATCTCAGAATATTCATCAAACTCGATTTTATGCACCTATATTCAATTATTTCTTTTAAAATGCTGATTTCCAAACGCTTTCCCCTTTACGGTAAAAATACACGTACAACAATAATCTTAACACAGGATGAGGTATGGACAACGACTGAAATCTAAACATTCAATAACAAAAGCAACCAGCACCACAGGACATCCATAAATGTTAAAAACTTTAGTGTTTTACAATTCAAAAACAAATAAAAATGACTTGAAACAATATTTGAAGAATTCCATATTTCAAATAGAATTTGAAAACACTAAAGTCATTCATGGAAAAAAATTAATATCCTCAGCTAAACGTGTTATGCTGCTAAGTCCATTTCAATTAACTTTACACTAGATGATTACTTTTCTTTGATTTAATTTAATTGTATTTCCTAAATTTTTAATATCCAGAATATTTTTCCATTAAAAATTTATAATTTGGCTTTCTTTACATCAATTGATTTTCTTACAATCGAACTTAGCAGCACTACACTCTTAGCCGATGTTATGCAAAAAAATAATACTCACAAATGCTTCCATGGTTGTCTTCTCCGTTGAGTTGTTTTCAGCATCATGTGAAATCTGAAAGTGTATCATTTAAGCTATTACTCAATGTTGATATTAACGTTATTACATTTACATCTACACCGATTGTGAGATTACCCATAAAGGCATCATCAACATCATTATGCGCTACAACCTGAAAGCAGACAATGATGATAATATTTCAGTTTTTTAAATAACAACTTACTTTTCTTGAACTAGTATCATCCATATACTCGTTAATGTACATACTTTCCACATAAGGCCACTTTTCACACGTTGTCTAAGAAAATGAACGTTTTAAATACATTCGCACCATTCATTACTTCAGTAACTTACCGCAATTGCATCTTCTTCTACGAAGGAACAATTTTGAGAAGTACTTTTTTTATGGCATTGTTTGAGATATCACTGCAATCATCCTGTTGTAAAAGTGTAAAGAATAAGTTCAAATACAAAAAATATTATAGCGCACCTTTCTTGTTCGTTCAAGGTTGAGGTTCTGTGAAGGAACTGCACCTGTTATAAGTATTGACTTCCTTGACAATTTTACCAAATCTGCCTTCCGAAAATGGGGGATTTTCTGTGAAATTATTATATATATTCGTCTTGAAAACTATTAAGAGGACACTTTCCTCAAGAAATGTTTACTTACAGATGAAATGAAATACCGACAGGGTGTTCATACGGCCGATTTCGACAATTCCTCACGATGCACTTCATTTCAGTGTTTTTTCGCTTTTGTCATTGATAACTCAAACTCACAACACGTCTATTGATAAAAGATATCACTATCCAAGTTTTTAGTCACTTTTCATACTCGTCACATCTGCAAATCACCATAAATTATCAATCGCGCACGAACTTTCAAACAATTTCGGCCGTTAACGTGAAAGAATTTGACATTCATAAACAAAACATGTGTTTTCACAAAAAAGAAGAAGAGTAAAATAGTCATCTCTCTCGTACCTTAGGCGACACAGCCTTGTTACCGTTCCTATTAGTTCCCTGTTCAATGCGTTGAATACGAAACACATCAACATCCTCTCTATTATAATCATGCTGACCTCCATTTCTACGAAACACCACTTTCATTTCTTCCTCCTCTTGCTTTTCGTATTCATTCACATGATGTTTTCTCTCTCGCTCCAAATCATCAATGTCACCGAACGGGCAACCCATTGGAAATCGGTTTTTCGTTCTACTTGGAATAAACCCAGGCAACACTTTTCCCACTAGCGGAATTTCGCCACCTAAAGCAATTAAATTTCATTAGAAATATGATTTTCTCTATATGAAACGCGTACACATACCTATTACCTCAATTTTTACATGTTGCCAATTCCGAAATGAAAATAACTCATCGAAATTCCTTAAACTGCAATCCTCTCCATTCCTCATTGCCAATACCAGCGACCTCGTACCATCCTCAGGCGTCATATACTCCAAACTATCCGAAATAACTCTCGCATTAAAAATACGAAAACGGCGCTATATTACTTCACATATGCAATAATAACATCTATCCCATAAACGCTCTATCCAAAACATTGCGTATTTTTCCCCTCTTATCTAATTCACAACTAAAACACTTACACATTATGAGAACATAATTATCAACAAGGTGCCGCACTCACATTAGCATAGACATCTAAAATTCCCAGCAAAAAATGCAAGGTATTATATAAGGCTCATTTAAGCGCATTCTGTACTTTACCATAGAAGGCCGTATACTTGCTAAGAAATAGTAAATGCTCGTAAGATCCCTTATTTTACACCTTATCTTAACACAGCCCATGTCATTATCCATCAGGTGTAGAGATCAACCAATGAAATATGCCTTATATATACCTTATAGTAAGGCTATACCGCCTAAAGGTAACATTAGGCGGTATCTTATTGTAAGCCTTATTGTCAATTAATTATAATATATTCTCTAATTAATACTTCTCATCAGTGTTGCCTTCCGTAGTAAAGTAAAGTTTGCCACGCTATAAAACAAATGTCACAATTTAAGCTTCAACCATAAGTAAAAATTGCTGCAAAAGTTGTTTAAAATATATTTAATGAAATAAACTCAATTCAATTAATACAAGTTAAATAATGGTAGACAGTATAGTAGACTCCAATTTGGAATAAAAATTTGTTCTTACAAAGGACAAAAAATAGTGTATAGCTTCATTAATATATTAAAATTTAAATTGGTGGTTAAAGTTGACTGCGTGCCTCGCACTGTACACTTAAGTGCCTTTTTTGCACATGCTTGCGCTGGTGCAATCTATTTTTGCCTCTCTTTATTGACTCTTTCATGTCTTTCTCATACTCTGCATATGAATCATAGAACCTTTATAGGCAACCTAAAATAAATCTTGTTAAATTAACAAAAACGCTTGGTAAAATTTTCAAATTACTATAAAGAATGGAATTGAAAAACTTGCTGTCACAAATTTTTTCATCTTCTTCCGACCATCCCAGTTAATTTTTTGCAGCAACTCATCGCTGATAATTTTATTTAACTTATTAGAAATTTTGCCGTTAATTTTTTTGGAAATTAATATTTTCTGAAGCAATAGAATTTTATTATAACATAAAAAATGAACTCATATATGTCAACTCACTAAATTCGCTTCAAAAGTACTATTTGATTCTATTGATTCGTTTAATTTCAATAGATCTGCGAAAGTTTTTAAAGGAAACTTAAAAACATCATCGATTGGGTCTGCAAATAATTTTTCGTACATTTTTTGAATAGCAACAGTCTGCTCAGCTATTGTTTTTGTCTGCTTCTTCATGGTTTTTTGCATGCTTCCAATAGTTTCCTTTAATGCTAAAAAATATTGTAACATAAGGCCAAAAAGTAGAATAAAAGTGTTTAACACTCTCACTTTGCAGCTCATGAAGGTCAATAGCACTACGTGGTAATAAATTTATCGAAGTTTCAGTGGATGGCGGTGTATTTTCATTTTGAGATCGATGCTCCCATCGCTCGGAGTATTGCGGTAAAATATAATTTGTAGAAACAGAGCTTCGCGGTAACTTGGCTTCAATTTTAGTTGACGCAGCTAGGTCGCTGGACATCAAATTAAAGGAGCTTCGCAGTTCGTCTCCCATTTTTGAAAGTGCAAACACGAATATAAAACAAATGATGAAACTGAAGAAAACTTTTGTTAAAATCAAAGTTCCATTAACTTACAATGATTATTACCTATCTCTGAGCCGATTATCTTCTATATTGTTGATCGTTACTATTAAATTTGATGCAAAATGGGAACTAGTGTATATTCTGATTCACTTACAAAAATAAGAAAATATTTAGTCACGATTAAATCTCCAGCTAATGTATAAGCTTCTTCAATTTCAGAAATTCCATGAGTTTGAATGATTCCAATTTTCAGAGAATTTAAAGGATATAAAAAGACTGGTGAAATATGCAAGAGTTTTCTACCTATTATATAATATTTGCTGTTCTTTACTCCTAATGCAACGATTTTAATTGGTGTGTTATTTACACTGCATATATTATTCGGTGACTTTACCGATAAAAAAGTTTGATTAAATTTTAAGGAAACTAATGACTTATCTATTAAATCTTCGCTTATTCGTAGGCGATTCTGTACTGAAATATCATTCAATTTGTTATTCAATTGCGTTAAAATATTTTGTGGTTTTTTATCTTTCTTTTAATCAGCTGCAAATAATTTTCAAAATTATAACTATCTGTCAATCTTACATCATTAATAATATCTGCTCAATGCAAAAGAGCATGAACCTTATATGATATGCTATCTTCTCCGTAAACTTTTCCAAAGTCTTTTACAAACAGCTCCAGCATACTTTTTACAGTAGTAACATTAGTTTTAAAAAGATTTCTATCTAAACAAATACGATAAGCGCAACATAAAAGTAAGTAATGCTCGTATAGAAGCTTTGTCATTTTACCTTTGAACAATATTATACCAGTATATAAAATTATTTGTCCAAATTCAGTACCTTTCCTTCTTGGGAGCTCATCTAAGTGTCTCGGTTTTCTACAAAATTCTTTGGGAACAAGTTTCCCAAATTTCACTAGCTCTACAGAGAGTGATGTCCTAGTTTCTTTCGACAAATTGAAATTATTTATAAGATTGCCTTTAAAAATTTTAGTTAATATTTTTTTGCTTATACCGAGATCAATTAAGTGCAGAAAATCAAATGGAAATTGTCTCATTAATGATATACCGTAGGATTCTAACAAACTTTTTTTATTTCTATATTGAGAGCTATGGTGGTTGATATCTATTCTATTAGAGAAACTTTCATCAGTTCTCAAGCTCCCTGTAGTTGTCGAGTATACTATCCTTCTATTTATTCGAGAACCAATTTGATTACAATATGGACAGCCATGGTATGAACTATGGCCCATAGAGGACGTTAAGAAAGATCTAGCAGGTGCGTCACAAATAAACGATCTAATTTTCAACTGACACAGAGTATTCTTCACTAGAATTCCGTTTTGATCGATCTCTTTCATTGCATTCACGAAACATTCAAGATACTCATCGACATTTTTTGGCTTAGCAGAACCGACAAAACAACCTATCATGAAAGGTCGTAGGTCAAGTCTCTCAACAAATGCTCCGAGAATTGGCCACAATTGTGTCCCTGAGCTTTTGTATAAAGGAAGACCATCTATGTTTATATCTATGATTATACTCGCATTAGTCTTAATATTTAGTTGACTATATCGTTGTATCATTTTCGATATACCAAAGTGCATATAACGACCCGGATCAATCTCTTTTATAATATTTTTGCTAACTTTATTAACTTCTGTCAACGTTGAAACTGATAAAGGAACATCTAAACCTTCGTCTTTTAAAATGCGCAATAATTTTTTCCCTGAACCATGCGAAATATTTTCCTCAATAATCCAATTTGCTAGTTTGGTTTTAAAATTGGTAGCAAAATTTAAAGGTAAATTATTGTCGTCCTCATCTACGTCACTAAGGGCCGGTTTCACAGTTCGAGTTTAAACTCAGGATTAGTTAAACGCCGTTCACAGTTTAAACTGAGTTTAAACAAAAATGAGTTTCACAGTGTTCGACCTTTTTTAATATGGCATCACTGTTGAATTGTGAACTAACAAGCTAATGCCTGTACAATTGTGAACTAACAAACTATTGTGACTCATTTACTGTCAAAATATAGTTTATTTTTATTGTTTTAAATTGTTTGCAAAGTTTTCGTTGTTTTAAGAACGGTGAGCACAGCGAAAGAAAAAAATTTAATTAGGCCTACAAAAATGAGTAAAGACTCAATAAAACGGACGACGAACTTTTCATCAAGAGAGACAACAATATTATTGAAATTTGTTGAAAAGCACAAGAATATAATTGAGTGTAAAAAGACTGACAGAGTGCGCGCAGACGAAAAACTGAACAAATGGAAAGAAATAGAAAAACATTTCAATTGTGAAAGTGGTGAAGTGTATAGACCATTCGACGTACTCAAAAGAAAGTATGAAAATTTAAAAAAAAAAAAAAGCGAAACAAAATTTTGCGCAAGATAAAAGGCAAATGTATGGTACAGGGGGTGGACCCCCGGCAAATAGTGCAGTTACTGACATTGACATCAAAATCAAAGAAGTGATAGCACCTCAAATTGAAGGCATGGAGGCTATCTATGACTGTGATGCCACTGAAGTCCTTTTCGATGTGGACGATATCATAGAAGAAGAGAAACCAGAAAAATCAAATTCGGACGAGATTTGTAATTCCGGTAAAGGTAATATTCCTTATATTTAGTATTGTTATTGCTTTTCAAATAAATATTTTATTCTTAGATGAAATGTCAAGACCTTGGGAGAAGTATGTTCCGTCGATGCTAAAAGCTCAGTGCTCCAAAGAGCTGAAAACACAAAGCACAACACGAAAACGCAATACAGAAGAGAGGAATAAATGGAGCGAAGTAGCTGATGCCAAACTCCGGTTGGCTGAAGAATCTATAGTGTGTTTAAAGGAGAAGCATCAGCTGGAGCGCGAAATTTTAAAAAAAGAACACATAGAAAAAATAACCATGATGAGGGAAGAGCACCACTTGAAAATAAAAATTTTGAAAACACAATTAGAAATAAATAAAAATGTAATAGCTAAATAATATTTACGTAATGTTGTTTAATTATTTGAACCTCAATACACATATGTACTTTTTACAATTATTTTTACAATTAAAGCAGGTGCTTAAAATAATCATCTATGAGCACACGTCTCGTGATATTATTGGAATTGGCAATCTCACGATTACGGGGAATACTAAATACAAAGTTAACTGCATCTTCTAATTCTTGTGATAATATTGGTAATTCTGTTTCTCCGCGCGCGCAACAAAGGTTATGCAGCACTGCTGTAGCTACAATAATACTTTGTACTGTGCGAAGACGCAAACGCATTCCTACGGACAGAATCGGAAACCTCCTTTTCCACACACCGTAGCTTCTTTCTACGCAGTTTCTTGTCCGAATAAGAGATTCGTTATATAAATTCTCTTCCGGTGTTCTAACACTCAACAACGGAGTCATCACGAAATTTTTATTTTGATATCCGCTATCAGCAACAATGAAGTTGTCATTGAATTCTCCGCTTTCTAATCGAGCATGTATCCTGGAGTTGTTAAAAATAGTGGAATCATGTGTTGATCCAGCCCACCTTGCAACAATATCCAAAATTGTAAGATCAGAATCGCATATGGTTTGAACATTTATTGAAAAAAAGCCTTTCCTATTCCGGAAAAGTTCAGCGTTTTGACCTCCTACAGATTAGATGCGATTAAATTAAAGCAAAAGTAAGTAAAACTCTTTACCTGGTGACAATATCCTTACATGGGTGCAATCAAGTGTCCCAATTACTTTTGGAAATTTCGCGACATTAAAAAATCTTGATTTTATGGTTCGCAGTTCCTCGTGATCATTCGGGAATTTTATGAAATGCTCTTTTAATAAAGCAATGAAATGCGACACTATTTTAACAACTCTACAAGCTGTTGATTTTGAAACACCCCAAAAATCGCCCGCTGTAATGAGCATACATCCCGTAGCATACAGCCTGAGTGCCAAGAGAAGCATTTTTTCAGGCGATAGTGCACTATTCCTGCAATAAAAGATGAGATATTTTTCGTATTTAATGTTTATATCCATCAAAACTTACCAATTAGTTTTATGTGTAATATTTGGTGCTATTAACTCAAGAATTGAATATGCTGATGCCTTACTGAGACGAAATCTTGTTACGAAATCCTTCTCGTCCCACTCATCAAAATGGTTTGGTTGATTTCTTATTGTTCTTTCCCGTCTGGTTGTTATAGTAAAAATGATTGCAATTTCTTCATCGCTAATATCTTCCTGGTCTGAATTCATTTTACGATATTATCACACAAACTGAATTATTCCACAAATTGTTTTCTAAAAATCAATCTACTTCAGGAAGTGTCAAATCGAAATGTCACTTGATCACATTTAAAGATAAACTGAGTTTAAACGCTCAATGTTGGTGGTTTAAACTAAGTTTAAACGACGTTTAACTTACCACTGTGAAACTGTGCTGAAGAGATAAACTGAGTTTAAACCACATCTTACGTTTAAACTTGAACTGTGAAACCGGCCCTAATAGTATCAACGCTTAGTTGGCTTCTGCCGATGAAGGTATGACGGTTTAAATTAATTGCGTCACATTCCGCATGCTCATTTGCAGGTGTGAACATTCTCTCTTCAGCCTGCTATATTAAACGCTTATAATGACGTTTAGAGTAGCCTAACCTGGTCGATGCCATTACCCTTAATTTTACAACTTACGCCTTCCAATAACCACTTTTCACTTCACCTTTTCAATCTATTGCAAAACACGCACTCGATTTGACTGATTCGCGGTGTTCAGACGATTGCAAATGACTGACTTGAATTTTCAACATTTTCCGATCATCGACGATCTTTCCTTCGTACAAAAGACTTATATGTTCCTTCGAGTAAGGACTGATTTTGTCAATCGCTAAAAAAATACATATTTCATAAGAATTTTCAACATTTCATTGTGAACCTTATATATCCCTTAGAGAGAAGCTTACATAAGCATTAGTTTTGTTAGCCACTAAGTTATACCTATTTTGTTTGCCTTCGTTATACCTTATTTATTGCTTAGCTTGGAATATGCCTGATCAATTATTTGCTGGGTTATCACAAACCGCCACCAACTCACATGCTGATAAAAACTCCAAGCACTCAGTTGGCACGCAACATAGCATACGTCATCCATCCAACGCTATTCGGAATTCCCTTATCACATATGAATCACATCATGCGAAAGCGAAATACACGAACGTCACAACACACTCCTTATCAGCTAAGACCGGAAGCCGGCCAACCACAAACATTTTTCATACAAAGTGCGCCAGAACATACCTTTCTATACTACTAACCAAATCTCTGGAAAACTTCCAAAAGTTCACGTAATGAATACATTTTTCATCCCTTGTCTTTCGAAACATGGTTTTAAAGCCGTTTCTAATTGGACCAAAAACGTAGATTTATTTTCGTTTGATATAATCGTGATTCCTGTTCATGCAAACCAGATGCATTGATGCATGGCCTTAATCAATTTCAATGAAAAATCAATAAAATATTTTGATTCTTTGAGAAACCCTAATCCTTCTATACTGAACTTGTTAGAAAATTACCTTAGAGAAGAAGCTGTTGATAAACGCAAGTATTTATCTGATACATCCACATTTATAAAAGAAAGCGTTAATAACACACGCGTAAAAATAATGGAAGTAATTGTGGACTATTCAGTTGCATAATCGCCGAATACCTAACTAAAAACAAAGAAATCGACTTTCCTCAAGAACATATACCATTCTTTAGACAGAAAATGATTTTTGAATTTGTACAATCAAAATTATTACAGTAAAAATTAACCCCCTACCTTCTCTTGCGAACGTATACTCCCCGCAGAGAAAGTTTACTTAACAAATAAGCGTTCTTATTATAGGCACGTACAATGAGCAAACATATTAGCCACATTAACAGTAATGTTCATCGTCGCAATTAGCTTACCAATTCAATATGCGCAAGAAATTGAAGTTCATGATCTTAATAATAATAACGGCTATATTACTTTAAAACTTGAACTAATCGAAACCTACCATAAAATTTTACACAATATTAACTTAACCGAGTTCGAACAATCTAAAAAAAATCTTATTAAAACAAATTTGTACACCCTAAAACCTAAATCTTATTTAATGGGACCCATGTTTAGTACTCTAAATGAAAGTCTTAGATTATTAGAAGCAAAAATTGAAAACAACAAACCTGCCTTATAGATAAAATCGAGGACTCGTCAATCTACTTGGCAAAGGTGCTAAATACGTTGCTGGTACAATGGATTTTGATGATGAAAAACTAATTAAAGCAAAACTAAATGAACTTTATGACAATAGCGAAAAATTGATTAAACAAAATAACAATCAAGTCTCCATAAATACAAAATAATCGAGTCAAATACAAAATATAACCGCCCATATAAATATCCAGCAAATGTCTATTAGGAATTTTATCAGTAGTTATTCTAATGATATTTCCAAAAGGGTCACAACAATAGAAGATGAAGTAAGATTGATCCAATATTCTTATGAGTTAAATCACGATATAGTTCTCTTAAGAAATCATTTGGACGATATCGAACAGGTGTTATTCGCGAGTAAGTTAGGCATATTGTCGAAGAATATTCTTGACACTCAAGAACTAGCGTTCGTAGAATCCTTAGAAACTTATCAAAATATCAAATCCTCCGTAAGCTCTTATAAAGACACGATCATCATCATCCTTTTGATCCCACAATTTTCAAATGTATCCTATTCAAAAGTACTGGTAGAGCCTTGCTACGCGCACTTTTACCCCCGAAGCCTCTAATGGCTGCGGGGTGGACGGTTGTGCCCGGCGTCTTTGCCCGCGAAGAGGGGCGGGGTAATGTTAATATTTTGGGCGCCACCCAGTCGTGCGCCGACAACCGTCCAGCGACCGAAACCTCTGACTGGGGTTGGGTTTAGGTCGCGACACTGAAACCCGAAACCAATCCAACACCGTGATCAACAAAAAAAAAGAAACGCACTCCACTTAGGCTCCTTACAATCTGTATTTTCGATTCTAATATCTACACGTATACTTAATGAATAGCTTACTCTACTTACGAATTACTCGTCTTGCTCGATTCGTCGTCGTGCCTCGATTCCCCCGTTCACTTCTCCCCGCTAATGGTGCAGTCAACGAAATAAACACTCGGTTTTGCGCTAAGGGAATGCGGGCACGGAGGAATATCCAATCCAATTAGATGAAAAATTGTTATCAACCCCAATTGAGGTTATGATCAGGGGGGGGGCACAGTTTTAAATTGCAAAGTATGCACTATAATTCAATGTGTAGTATTCGATTCGATGTACCACGATTTCAATGTTCACTGGGACTGAATGTCTACAACTAGATCGGGAAACTACTTCGAAAGAAAATGCCAAACCCGTAATTCGGTTTTGCGGCTGCACAAAATGCCGGAAGTGTCACTTCGGTTTCTATTGGAGACGTCAGCTTTGATACCACCCGCGATTGCTAGTAGTTCCACATAAGGAAAATGTTAATTTATTCAATGCAAGTGACGATTGCATCCCGCAATCAACAAGAAAATCAATCCTAATTACTTAAAATGTCACAATTCCACAATCCGCGGCACTTCCAACTTCCCACCTCTTATCCGGCACGTTCACACCGTCTAATCCCCCAGCCTCTTCCCGTTTACGATCCAAGAACAAAAAGAGAGCCCTTCCTTTGTTCCCAGCTATATTTATCAACTCGCCTAACGGATCAGCTCCTTGCGGAACCATTCCAGTCCCCATTCTGGTTTTGGAACCACTGGTGTAGGACTCACTGGGCTGGAATCAGCTGTCTGCGCAACGGCCATCTTGGCTTTTTCGCCACCAATGGTGTCACTCCGACATTTCCCAGTGACAGCTCGCGTCTGTTGTTATTGTTTACATCGGTTCTGTCGTGAGTCTTCCGATACGGGGCGGCCGTATTTAAATCAATCTCGGTTACGTTTGGTGCTCGGACGACTGAACGATTCAGCATCGAAGTGACCAGATTTGTGCTGCCGCCACGCGATGTGCTTGGCGAAAGGATATAATCCGTGGACAATAGACGTTTGCGCGATGTCGCCGACGGCGAGAACAATAGACGTTTCCGTTTGGCTGGTAACGATGCGGTGCCACGACGATCGTTGCGTTCCTCTTCTCGATAGCATTGGTTTTATCTTCTTCGGTGATGGAGTTTTCTTGACCGGCGTATCCGTTTCCGTGCTGTCTTCACCGTCACGCAATCGATTGATTTGATCCTCAACGGATTCCGAGTTGGCAGTGGGTGTAAAGTGTTCGTCTAGTCGATCAATTCATCAAGAAGACGGTATGTATTATTGAAAGATATACAAAGTTTTGAGTGGTGTCCGGTAACTAGAATCGTTTCATCCGCGTTTACGTCTAGTTGCTGATTGGTAGGTCATCGATATAATTAAGAGAAAAGGAGGAAAACATATGACGATGAGTTTGTGTAGTGGTTTTTCTTCGCGACTTCTTGCGATGCTTGACGTCGATGATTTCCTCAGGGATGACTCGATGATGTTCTCTTTAAACTCGTAACCACTTATCTTTTACTTACCACTATTGAACTAGTTCCTAATCTCTACTTGATTCTACCACTCTTGCATTCAATGATGAGTTTATATAATCCAATTCTTAAATTAAAAATTTCTATTCCATCAATTTCTTAAACTACTCTACGAGCCTCAGTGGAGTGGTGTTTGCGCTATTTACGTTTGGCGGGTGGTTTGGGTTAGACCTGCAGGCTTTTTGACCAGAGTCCTGATTGGCTTTTTGACTCAAGTCAAAGTCAATCAGGACTTCTTTTTTTTTTTTTTTTAAATATATAAACTATTCGGTCGCAGCGAAATGCGACCGTAACATTACCCCCCCTTCTTCAAGTGGATTTTCCCAAAATCCACTCAAAAAAAAGGAAAAAGAAAGAACGGTTAAAAAAAACGAGCGATGAACAAAACGGAAACGAGTAATATTTGGGCAGCAGCATTCGACGCGCGCGGTTACGTCACACGACCAAGAGTGGTTTTGCGTGCCATGGCCATTGCCGAGTGCTCGCAGAGCATTGTTGCTTCGGCGAATTCGCGCGGCCAAACACAACAATGGTTCCGTACGAAACCCACACGATCACTTGTTTCAGTCACTTAGGTAGATACCCCTAACTCCCCGAACTAAACTCTCTACTCGCTAACCTAACTAACCTAGCTAACTGCTATCCCTCCACCAAATACGCTAGTCTTTATTCTGCTCACACTAATACCTAACTACGATCACTCGTCTATGCTACCCCTCCATTCTCCCTAGCCTACCCAACCGTCTCCTATCTAACCTGCCCAATCTAACCCCGACGTAATATTTATCTGTCTACCCATCCACCCCTATTCCATTACAACCCAGCCTAAACTTTCCCTCTATCCATTGCCTGTCCCGTGTTTTCCCAATACCAAACGCATTCTCCAAATATCCCCCCCACTGAGCCCCAACATTAATTCCAACGCTACCAGCCTACGAACCTAATTCCCTAACTAACCCTTACTACGCTAACTACTCGCTACCCCTCCGTCCAAACTACTGACCACCTACTCTATATCCCTAACTATCCTCCACCCTAATTATTATTTCTACTACTCATTCCCTTCTTAAACTCTTTATTTTAGCGAGGGAAAAAAAGGAAGAAAAAAAACTTAAACCCAACAACACTAGAGCAACCCAACCATTCCCGGGAGCAAAAAGGAAAGGAAGAGGAAAAAGAAACGATGGAAAAGTAAAGCTCAAGGGAAAGGACTCCAAAGGATCGATTCATACAGTATTGAATTTATATTCTTAGCTTATCGTGTCTGTCCCACTTGAATGTTGTATGTTGCATGAGCCTCTCCGTAATTGCCTTTACTTGATGTAGGGCTTGAGGTCTTTGGCATGCCAGGTGCCAGCATCTTTGCCCTTCTCATCTACTAGGCGGTAGGTGCTCGTCGATACCTCCCCCTTGACAACGAACGGGCCAATGTATTCGGGCGCAAGTTTAGCCGAGAAGTATCTGGCCGCGTCTGAAAGGACAAAATTTCTCCTCCACACTCTGTCGTTCGCCCACGTCACGCCCCGCGTTGGGCGCCAAATTGCTACGCGCACTTTTACCCCCGAAGCCTCTAATGGCTGCGGGGTGGACGGTTGTGCCCGGCGTCTTTGCCCGCGAAGAGGGGCGGGGTAATGTTAATATTTTGGGCGCCACCCAGTCGTGCGCCGACAACCGTCCAGCGACCGAAACCTCTGACTGGGGTTGGGTTTAGGTCGCGACACTGAAACCCGAAACCAATCCAACACCGTGATCAACAAAAAAAAAGAAACGCACTCCACTTAGGCTCCTTACAATCTGTATTTTCGATTCTAATATCTACACGTATACTTAATGAATAGCTTACTCTACTTACGAATTACTCGTCTTGCTCGATTCGTCGTCGTGCCTCGATTCCCCCGTTCACTTCTCCCCGCTAATGGTGCAGTCAACGAAATAAACACTCGGTTTTGCGCTAAGGGAATGCGGGCACGGAGGAATATCCAATCCAATTAGATGAAAAATTGTTATCAACCCCAATTGAGGTTATGATCAGGGGGGGGGCACAGTTTTAAATTGCAAAGTATGCACTATAATTCAATGTGTAGTATTCGATTCGATGTACCACGATTTCAATGTTCACTGGGACTGAATGTCTACAACTAGATCGGGAAACTACTTCGAAAGAAAATGCCAAACCCGTAATTCGGTTTTGCGGCTGCACAAAATGCCGGAAGTGTCACTTCGGTTTCTATTGGAGACGTCAGCTTTGATACCACCCGCGATTGCTAGTAGTTCCACATAAGGAAAATGTTAATTTATTCAATGCAAGTGACGATTGCATCCCGCAATCAACAAGAAAATCAATCCTAATTACTTAAAATGTCACAATTCCACAATCCGCGGCACTTCCAACTTCCCACCTCTTATCCGGCACGTTCACACCGTCTAATCCCCCAGCCTCTTCCCGTTTACGATCCAAGAACAAAAAGAGAGCCCTTCCTTTGTTCCCAGCTATATTTATCAACTCGCCTAACGGATCAGCTCCTTGCGGAACCATTCCAGTCCCCATTCTGGTTTTGGAACCACTGGTGTAGGACTCACTGGGCTGGAATCAGCTGTCTGCGCAACGGCCATCTTGGCTTTTTCGCCACCAATGGTGTCACTCCGACATTTCCCAGTGACAGCTCGCGTCTGTTGTTATTGTTTACATCGGTTCTGTCGTGAGTCTTCCGATACGGGGCGGCCGTATTTAAATCAATCTCGGTTACGTTTGGTGCTCGGACGACTGAACGATTCAGCATCGAAGTGACCAGATTTGTGCTGCCGCCACGCGATGTGCTTGGCGAAAGGATATAATCCGTGGACAATAGACGTTTGCGCGATGTCGCCGACGGCGAGAACAATAGACGTTTCCGTTTGGCTGGTAACGATGCGGTGCCACGACGATCGTTGCGTTCCTCTTCTCGATAGCATTGGTTTTATCTTCTTCGGTGATGGAGTTTTCTTGACCGGCGTATCCGTTTCCGTGCTGTCTTCACCGTCACGCAATCGATTGATTTGATCCTCAACGGATTCCGAGTTGGCAGTGGGTGTAAAGTGTTCGTCTAGTCGATCAATTCATCAAGAAGACGGTATGTATTATTGAAAGATATACAAAGTTTTGAGTGGTGTCCGGTAACTAGAATCGTTTCATCCGCGTTTACGTCTAGTTGCTGATTGGTAGGTCATCGATATAATTAAGAGAAAAGGAGGAAAACATATGACGATGAGTTTGTGTAGTGGTTTTTCTTCGCGACTTCTTGCGATGCTTGACGTCGATGATTTCCTCAGGGATGACTCGATGATGTTCTCTTTAAACTCGTAACCACTTATCTTTTACTTACCACTATTGAACTAGTTCCTAATCTCTACTTGATTCTACCACTCTTGCATTCAATGATGAGTTTATATAATCCAATTCTTAAATTAAAAATTTCTATTCCATCAATTTCTTAAACTACTCTACGAGCCTCAGTGGAGTGGTGTTTGCGCTATTTACGTTTGGCGGGTGGTTTGGGTTAGACCTGCAGGCTTTTTGACCAGAGTCCTGATTGGCTTTTTGACTCAAGTCAAAGTCAATCAGGACTTCTTTTTTTTTTTTTTTTTAAATATATAAACTATTCGGTCGCAGCGAAATGCGACCGTAACATTACCCCCCCTTCTTCAAGTGGATTTTCCCAAAATCCACTCAAAAAAAAGGAAAAAGAAAGAACGGTTAAAAAAAACGAGCGATGAACAAAACGGAAACGAGTAATATTTGGGCAGCAGCATTCGACGCGCGCGGTTACGTCACACGACCAAGAGTGGTTTTGCGTGCCATGGCCATTGCCGAGTGCTCGCAGAGCATTGTTGCTTCGGCGAATTCGCGCGGCCAAACACAACAATGGTTCCGTACGAAACCCACACGATCACTTGTTTCAGTCACTTAGGTAGATACCCCTAACTCCCCGAACTAAACTCTCTACTCGCTAACCTAACTAACCTAGCTAACTGCTATCCCTCCACCAAATACGCTAGTCTTTATTCTGCTCACACTAATACCTAACTACGATCACTCGTCTATGCTACCCCTCCATTCTCCCTAGCCTACCCAACCGTCTCCTATCTAACCTGCCCAATCTAACCCCGACGTAATATTTATCTGTCTACCCATCCACCCCTATTCCATTACAACCCAGCCTAAACTTTCCCTCTATCCATTGCCTGTCCCGTGTTTTCCCAATACCAAACGCATTCTCCAAATATCCCCCCCACTGAGCCCCAACATTAATTCCAACGCTACCAGCCTACGAACCTAATTCCCTAACTAACCCTTACTACGCTAACTACTCGCTACCCCTCCGTCCAAACTACTGACCACCTACTCTATATCCCTAACTATCCTCCACCCTAATTATTATTTCTACTACTCATTCCCTTCTTAAACTCTTTATTTTAGCGAGGGAAAAAAAGGAAGAAAAAAAACTTAAACCCAACAACACTAGAGCAACCCAACCATTCCCGGGAGCAAAAAGGAAAGGAAGAGGAAAAAGAAACGATGGAAAAGTAAAGCTCAAGGGAAAGGACTCCAAAGGATCGATTCATACAGTATTGAATTTATATTCTTAGCTTATCGTGTCTGTCCCACTTGAATGTTGTATGTTGCATGAGCCTCTCCGTAATTGCCTTTACTTGATGTAGGGCTTGAGGTCTTTGGCATGCCAGGTGCCAGCATCTTTGCCCTTCTCATCTACTAGGCGGTAGGTGCTCGTCGATACCTCCCCCTTGACAACGAACGGGCCAATGTATTCGGGCGCAAGTTTAGCCGAGAAGTATCTGGCCGCGTCTGAAAGGACAAAATTTCTCCTCCACACTCTGTCGTTCGCCCACGTCACGCCCCGCGTTGGGCGCCAAATTGCTACGCGCACTTTTACCCCCGAAGCCTCTAATGGCTGCGGGGTGGACGGTTGTGCCCGGCGTCTTTGCCCGCGAAGAGGGGCGGGGTAATGTTAATATTTTGGGCGCCACCCAGTCGTGCGCCGACAACCGTCCAGCGACCGAAACCTCTGACTGGGGTTGGGTTTAGGTCGCGACACTGAAACCCGAAACCAATCCAACACCGTGATCAACAAAAAAAAAGAAACGCACTCCACTTAGGCTCCTTACAATCTGTATTTTCGATTCTAATATCTACACGTATACTTAATGAATAGCTTACTCTACTTACGAATTACTCGTCTTGCTCGATTCGTCGTCGTGCCTCGATTCCCCCGTTCACTTCTCCCCGCTAATGGTGCAGTCAACGAAATAAACACTCGGTTTTGCGCTAAGGGAATGCGGGCACGGAGGAATATCCAATCCAATTAGATGAAAAATTGTTATCAACCCCAATTGAGGTTATGATCAGGGGGGGGGGGCACAGTTTTAAATTGCAAAGTATGCACTATAATTCAATGTGTAGTATTCGATTCGATGTACCACGATTTCAATGTTCACTGGGACTGAATGTCTACAACTAGATCGGGAAACTACTTCGAAAGAAAATGCCAAACCCGTAATTCGGTTTTGCGGCTGCACAAAATGCCGGAAGTGTCACTTCGGTTTCTATTGGAGACGTCAGCTTTGATACCACCCGCGATTGCTAGTAGTTCCACATAAGGAAAATGTTAATTTATTCAATGCAAGTGACGATTGCATCCCGCAATCAACAAGAAAATCAATCCTAATTACTTAAAATGTCACAATTCCACAATCCGCGGCACTTCCAACTTCCCACCTCTTATCCGGCACGTTCACACCGTCTAATCCCCCAGCCTCTTCCCGTTTACGATCCAAGAACAAAAAGAGAGCCCTTCCTTTGTTCCCAGCTATATTTATCAACTCGCCTAACGGATCAGCTCCTTGCGGAACCATTCCAGTCCCCATTCTGGTTTTGGAACCACTGGTGTAGGACTCACTGGGCTGGAATCAGCTGTCTGCGCAACGGCCATCTTGGCTTTTTCGCCACCAATGGTGTCACTCCGACATTTCCCAGTGACAGCTCGCGTCTGTTGTTATTGTTTACATCGGTTCTGTCGTGAGTCTTCCGATACGGGGCGGCCGTATTTAAATCAATCTCGGTTACGTTTGGTGCTCGGACGACTGAACGATTCAGCATCGAAGTGACCAGATTTGTGCTGCCGCCACGCGATGTGCTTGGCGAAAGGATATAATCCGTGGACAATAGACGTTTGCGCGATGTCGCCGACGGCGAGAACAATAGACGTTTCCGTTTGGCTGGTAACGATGCGGTGCCACGACGATCGTTGCGTTCCTCTTCTCGATAGCATTGGTTTTATCTTCTTCGGTGATGGAGTTTTCTTGACCGGCGTATCCGTTTCCGTGCTGTCTTCACCGTCACGCAATCGATTGATTTGATCCTCAACGGATTCCGAGTTGGCAGTGGGTGTAAAGTGTTCGTCTAGTCGATCAATTCATCAAGAAGACGGTATGTATTATTGAAAGATATACAAAGTTTTGAGTGGTGTCCGGTAACTAGAATCGTTTCATCCGCGTTTACGTCTAGTTGCTGATTGGTAGGTCATCGATATAATTAAGAGAAAAGGAGGAAAACATATGACGATGAGTTTGTGTAGTGGTTTTTCTTCGCGACTTCTTGCGATGCTTGACGTCGATGATTTCCTCAGGGATGACTCGATGATGTTCTCTTTAAACTCGTAACCACTTATCTTTTACTTACCACTATTGAACTAGTTCCTAATTTCTACTTGATTCTACCACTCTTGCATTCAATGATGAGTTTATATAATCCAATTCTTAAATTAAAAATTTCTATTCCATCAATTTCTTAAACTACTCTACGAGCCTCAGTGGAGTGGTGTTTGCGCTATTTACGTTTGGCGGGTGGTTTGGGTTAGACCTGCAGGCTTTTTGACCAGAGTCCTGATTGGCTTTTTGACTCAAGTCAAAGTCAATCAGGACTTCCTTTTTTTTTTTTTTTTTAAATATATAAACTATTCGGTCGCAGCGAAATGCGACCGTAACAGCCTATCCCAGACAATCAAGGCAAATCCGATGTTTTATCCTCGGAAAAAATAATTACTGACACACACAATATTGTATATGAGTATCCCGTAAAAGGAAATCTTTGTAAAAACCATGCATTTTAAAAAACATATGTGTTAATAATATCATGGATTCAATGCAACCTGCAATAAAGAAGAAAAAAATATAGAAGAAATGAAAGAAATAGATACTGATGTAGTTCTCACCAAATCTTTAACAAAGATGAATGTCACTCATAACTGTAGCAAAGTCAATATAAATATTATAGGAAATTACTTAATCAATTTAAAGGATGTAGTATTGTTATTAAAAATAAAACTTTTAAAAATAATGAGAAGAGAATTTACGATAAAGTCATTTTAGCCAATTTTGTAACAAAAACAAAGGAGAATAAATTTATTGGAAATTTGACACTTAAAGATCTATACCTAGAAAATATGAATAATAGAAAACTCTTGCATAAATTGAAATATAAGAGTCATCATCATAGTTTTATTGATTTTGGCATAAATTCAATTTTAATTTTTTGCTTTATATCAATATTAGTCATAAAAATATATAAATACTGTATAAGGACAAAAGAAATGTAAAAATTCTGTAAACATAGAAATTGTTTCGTCGGAGCCTCAATCTAATGGTGGGGAGGTTAAAATCCCTATTCTCACGATTTCCTACGATACTTGCCATTCCCACGATTTCCTTCACATACAATTCCTAAAACCCGAACTCAAGACGTTTCGGATTACTTATCCATAATTGCAGAATCGCGTCTAGGATACGCATAAATATCTTCGCGTGGACACTCGCCGTTTCTACATTGAAGATAATTTATTATGTTACACTTGATATAACCAAGTCGCGTTTGTCTTCATAAATGTCGTTCTCGAGAGCTTTGTTTATGAAGACTGTCGCCATAAATGTTATTTATAGGTAGTTTAAATTAGGATACGATCTCCTCTTAAGTAAATAAGATAAGAGTGCGAGGTTTCGTTGAAAGAATCCTCATGTGTAATAGTCAGTCGGAATTTAAGATCACGCGACACTAGATCGCCAAATATATTTTCAAAAAGATAAGTTTTGTGTTTATTTTTTTCTGATCCGAAGTACGCAATATATATGTATATATTTTCTTTTTGTTTTGAAAATTTTCGAAAGCAAATATGAAATTCTTAAGCTCTAAATAGCTCATGACTGGTCATCGTCTAGGCGAGTGTGAAAGGATCAGTAATGACCTCATAAAAATTGAATCTAAAACAACTACTACACATGGGAACGCGATTTGTTGATGAAATTAAATAATTTTGGTCACACATAATGTGACTCATATGCATGAGTATATTCATTTTTAAAAACTGTACATAGGAAGTACATACCTTCTTTTAAATCTAGAATAAGATCACTGTACATAGATTTTAGAATAAAAGAACTGCAGATTTAGAAATAAATTCAGAGTCAATTCTGAAATCATACTACCATATTCGGCAAATGCTTTACTACAGACCACTCTCCTGCCATATTCGGCTGTACCAGCCTTGATAGGCTTTGGTAATAAAGGCATTTCGCGTGTCATCGGAACTAACGCTTGTCTCTGGATATTAGGATAATTATTTTATCATTCATTCAAAGTAAAAATGACCAAAAACAAAAACATGTTACAAGGCCAATATGAATTTCCACAGTCGTCCGGAAGGTAACCTCTCAAGTTGGGAAAGCAATTTAGCTCCGACGAAATGCGAGTGCACCGGCTTGTATCCCCGGTGGTATCACATGATTACAAGGACTCGCCACTACCTTGTGGAGCATTTATTTGGTCGATGGGGAAAGTTTCAATTGCGCTCACATTTGGGATGTAAAATGGGTCGCCTCCTCGCGGTGCATCCTGGGTGACGCTAAATGATCCAAACCGAAAGAAGGAGTCAAAACAGTAGAGCTCGTCTTTTGCTGACCGACTTAAGAGGGGATAGTCACCCTCACGGACTTCAGACTAAAAGGACTCATGGTGTGTCAAAACAGTAGGTTTTTATACTTTGCTGACTGGCATCAAGGGGAAGTGGTTGACCTCTAGTAACCCATTGGACCAAAAACCGGATGGAGGAGTCAAAACAGTAGAGCTTGTCTTTTGCTGATTGACTTACGGGGCATTTGTCACCCTCACGGAACTTCAGACTACTAAGACTCATGGTGTGTCAAAACAGTAGGTTTTAAAATACTTTGCTGACCGGCATCAAGGGGATGTGGTTGACCCCTAGTAACCCATTGGACCAAACGGCGATCAATCCGGAGCTTGCAGGGGCTCAATTGAAGAGGTTGTGTTGAGCTTCCTCGAAACCTTACCAGGGGTATACTGGTACTAAGGGATCCGGGGCCCCAGGGACTTGTCCCTGCCGGTGTCGGTGAGGAGCCTGTGGAGGCTGAAACTTGGGGGCTGTGGTTGTAGACCCATTAGCGGGTACTTTCATTATAATACAGTTTGGATCTTAACACATTGGTATAGGACCCTTCTGTATGTGGTGCATTGGCGTGCTGTTGCGTTTACGACAGGGGTGCCGTTGCCCGAAAAGCGGCATTGGAATTTTGATAGGTCCAAATCCAAACCAAGGATTACGGATAAGTACCTTGCCATGCTTTGAAATGAATCTGCAACCTGTATTCGGAAAAGCAGTACCCATACTTGATATGGACTATTGACTAGTACGTTTATGGGGGCGTTGGTATCTTGCTCCAATTAGTTACCCTGACGTAAAGATGTCGGTGTCTTAATAGTTAATTCTGGGGAAGACACTTAAATCTTTACTCCTATCCTATCCTGCGCTCACATTTAAGAATGGCACGGGAACGAAGAAGCAAGATAGCGAGGGAGCTCCAACGACTGATCTATTTGCTGAAGGACAGACAAAGGGTGTAAATATTAAACAAACTATTACTGGATTAGAATGCACATGTTAGTTAGCAACAGAGTTGGGCATTATTCGAATAAATTGTTATCTGGATAATTATTCGAATAAAATTTTATTCGCAACATAATTATTCGCGAATAATTCATTCACGAATAAATTATTCGTAGATAAATTACCTACGAATAAATTATTCGTGATTTTATTCGTTATTTTAAATAATTTTTGGAAACTTATTTATGTAACATAAACAATTATTTGGACTGTACGGATGACATGTGTGTTGCCTAGATGGCTCACTCTTTTGTCCTATTGTACATAAGAGATAAAGCGATAAAATGAGTTGATACAAATCATAGCTCGTCAATTGTGATTTCTAGAATTTAATGAATAATTGCGGCGCAAGAAAGCAATAACTACAATGCCTCTCGTACAGTAAAGTACCTCGCGAGAGTTGTATTTGAGAGTGAGAGAGAGAGCACTTTCTCATCAGCTGAATTATTTTGTTTTTTTACTCACCCCAGTCATTATAAATCTGTTTACTAGAACGGAGTGGCTAGTAAAATCACTAGTGTATGCTTAGTGGTTTTTTGATTTTGAAAGAGGTGATACGTTTATTCATTGAAGCTATGGAGTTAGAGAATTTTGACTCTGATATTGTTGCCAATGTTTCTGTGAATGAAAACAGTGTAAAAACGACATTGACTTTATTGGATGGCAAATTTTTTAAGTATGTCTCTTCATCTTTTAACGGAAAAAACATTGTGATGAACTGCGTGAAGTGTGAGCCTAAATTTGTCAAAATTAAAGGTTGTCCAAACTCTTCGTCAAACTTTTTGAGCCATTTAATAAGAAAACATGGGGATGAATCCGTTGCAGAGTATCACGAGTATGCTAAGCAGGTGAAACAAAAGAGACATGATAGTGCGGACACTGAAAGTGAGTATTCATCAACTTCAAAGTCAACCACAATTTCCCAAACAAACTTTGAACATGATTTGGTTCTATTCTTCATCAATTCAATGATTCCTCTGAATGCAGTAGAAGATCCATTTTTTATTGCAATGTTGAATAATTTGGGTTTACAAAACCAAGGTATAAATGTTATCAGCCGAAGAACATTGAGCAGAAGAATTGATGCTGAGTATGCGCTGCAAATGTCCGAAATCAAAATGGCGTTATAAGAGTGTTGTTGATATTTAGTCGAGTCGTAAAAGAAGTTTTCTTGGAGTAACTGCTCATTAGATCGATGCGGATCTCAGCCGATAATGCAAAACATTAGCTTGCAGAAGGTTTCCTGGAATTCATAGTTATGAACGAATCGCGATGATACTTGACGAAATTCACACAGAATTCAATCTGAATTCCGCGAAGATAGTCGCAACAGTTACTGATAATGGGTCCAACTTCATCAAAGCATTCAAAGAATTTGGTGTGTCAATTCGGAACCCAGATTCGATTGATTTCGAAGAAGATGATTTGTATGAAGAAGAAGATGAACTGCAAGAAGCTATTGCTCCAGAAAGGGTAGTGTTGAAAACGAATATTAGGATATAATCATAACTGTAAATACCTGCTAATCGAAAGCAAATAAATATTTGATTTAAATATGATTATTCCTTGTTTTATTTTTATTCATCAATCGAATAACGAATAAAAAAAATTATTCGTTATTCGAATAATTTTTCTTTGAATAAATACAGTTATTTATTATTCGTGAATAACGAAAGAAACAATTTATTCATTCGTTATTCGTCATTCGAATAAATTTTGCCCAACTCTGGTTAGCAATATGTGAGATTCTATCCAGCTGGCAATGGTGAGAAAGTTTGAATGGATTTGAAGGAGTCAGGAAGATCAGATGATAAATGTGTAGCTGCTGAACATATGAAATGTAAATGGATTTCTCATCATTTTCAATGTGGGTATAAACACAATGAGAAGACTCAGTACTAAATTGGAGCCATAAAATATTTTTAATCATAACATATATTAATCTGATCTTATTTGGATCCGTGTCCTCAATATGTTGCCTTTAAAAATATCATCATGGAAATTTAATGTTCACATATCGATTTGCCATAAAAGCCCAGTAATATTTCTCGACTGTCTCTACTACTATAATGCGTTATATGGGTCTCTTAATTGCTACAAAACCAGCATATTTTCAAAAATAATTATTAATTTTTATTTCTATGTAAGGAAACTATCCTTTTGAATTGAGCGCACGACTAGATCGGTAATGTAGATCTCTCAATTAAGATGTGTAACACCAGTTGGAGCCACACGTGGATCGATATCGCGAAGCAAGTGACAGTGTGAATATTAACATGGAATGTTATTTTTTTATGATTTACAGGTAATTTAGTTTAAGAGATTCAAATTGTATTCAATATGAGTTAATAAAATAACTTTGTGATGAACGATTCATATTTTTATTAAAATTAAAAGTAGAAAAATCTTAACCTACCATTATATCTATAATTACAGATACTACTTATACTATTATCACTATTTATATTACTACGTATATACTATACTTATACCTATATACCTATACTATAATTTATATTAAAACTACATACAACTACCTACTACTATCGAAAATTATATTGACATTATAAATATATATATTATTGACTAAAACTAAGACTGGTCCTCGGCTCGGACGGCGGGGCTCGGGATCCGGACTCGAATCCCGCGATGGGGACTCGGGAGCTGCGCTTGACTGCTGCGCCTGGGGCTCCGGGACTGGAACTGAGGAGCTTGGGGGAGAGGCGTATACCTGGACCTGTAGGCCCGAAGGCCCAGGCTCCGGGACCGGGGCTGAGGAGGTTGGAGAGGCGGAGACCTGCAGGCCCGAAGGCCCAGGCTCCGGGACCGGGGCTGAGGAGGTTGGGGGAGAGGCGTCCACCTGGACCTGCAGGCCCAGGCTCGGGGACCGGGGCTGAGGAGGTTGGGGTTATGGGCGCGGGATCTTGCAGGCCCGAAGGCCCAGGCTCAGCAGCTGGCTCCGGCTCCAGCTCAGCAGCTGGCTCCGGCTCCAGCTCAGCGGCTTCTGGAAAAAACAAAATGTTAGGAAAAAAAGCAAATATAATTGAATGCCAAAAAACTTACGCTCAGCGGCATGGACCCTCTCATGGGCGGAAAGTGTTGAGCGCCGCGAGTACGAAGCTTCGCACTCGCGACACTGAAACCTCCATCCGCCGTGGGTCTCACGCCTGTGGCGCAACAAATTCCACGGTAATGTGAACGCTGCGCCACAGACGTCACAACCAAAATCTGCAATAGAAATATAGATGTACTACGTTTCTGGTTAAAATTATTTATTATTAATTAAAGTAAAATAGCACTGAAGAAGAGGGAACTCTCACCCTTGAAATATATATATGTTATTATAATATAAAATATTTGCGTTTGGAAAAGTTTTACTTAAAATAAATTATTAAAGTTATTTCTTTGGATAGATTTCTAGATTTCTGCGACAATCGCTAGTCTTAATGGCACGCGAAATGCCATTATTTCTAAATTTCTGCCGAATATGGCAGAAGAGTATTCTTCAGTGAAACGCTTGCCGAATATGGCAGCAAGGCTTCAGATATAATTCTCATTTTATTTCGTCCTCTACACGTCTTTTATCCCAAAATCTATATACAAAAATCTTACTCTAAAATAAGAAGAAGGAATGTAACTCTTTGAACAGTATTAAAATCTATACACCTATACATCCGCAATCCGGAGTCACATCATGTGTAACCAAAATTATGTATATTTCTTAAACAAATCGATTCCCACGGATAGTCGTGGTTTTTATGATTCAAGTTTATGGCGTCATAAATGATCCTTTCACACTTGTCCAGTCGATTACATGCCATGAAATATCTAAAGCGCTGAGCAATGCAGCACGTGGACCGTGGGAATTGTTCATGCTGGATCTAAATACATCCTTATGGCTGATCGTAATTTAAATTATGAATGATTAAGTTTGTCTAGTGTATGTGGCGCAGATCGGAATGTACCCTCAGTACACTACATTGATAATATTGTCGAAGCAATCAAAAACAACACTAAACTTCATTTTACACACATCGTTTTTTGTTCACAATATTAATGAACACAATATAATGATTTTAAGATTTTCTGTATCATCGAAATATACTGCCTATGCTCCTCTCTACCTGCATGGGAATATACTGCAGATAGTTATATATATAAATATAATATATATATATATATATATATATATATATATATATATATATATATATATATATATATATGATCAATTCTATTTTGTGGGAATTTGACAATAAATAAACGATGTTTTGTTGCTCTGTCAAAACAAGGAAACGACAATTAAAGTTTATTATCTAAATTGACAATTTCCCTATTCTCTATCAAATTAGTATCAGTTTAATTCTAACTTAACCTCTCACAACAAATGAACTTTGACTGCACGTCGTCTCTCTCTAGAACAAATCCGCAAAGCATTCTGAGTTTTGAAGCTATGATAAAAGCATATCGGCCGCGCATATATATTTCGAGTTTACCGACAGAGCGCGGTAAAATTTAAACTAAGGAAAATATATTTTTCTTTCATCTCCCGTCTTTGGAAGAAAATTTGCACAAATTTTTCTTGAATTAAAATTAATTTTCTTCTTTACCTCTTCTTTCTTCTTATTCTGGATAAGGAGTGAGTTTTGTAATATGAAAAATGTTTGATTCCTTCTTTTTGTGTCCAGTGTTCACTTTATAGATTGAGTTTGATATTTTTTCAACGATTTGCTAAGGACCAATTTTCAATTCATCTAATTTTCTTCTATTCAGTTTGTTACCATTGTCCACATACACCCAATCTCCTTCGTTGAACTGATGGTTCATTCTGTTTTTGTCAAAAAGGTCCTTATTGTAGTTATGGATTTTTATTGTGTTTTTCAATGCTTTTTCTCTGTCAAGTAACCAATTTTCTTTTGTTGTATTTTTCCTCAGTTCTTGTGGTAGAACTGATACTTCTGTACCGTATAATAGGTACTTTGGTGTGAAACCTGTAACCGAGTGTTCCGTCTCATTGTATTTTTTCAAGACCTCTTGTGCTATTGTCGTCCATGCAATCTTTTTCTCTGTTTCTCTGTTATTTTACATCGAATTTTGTTGATTAGTGTCTGATTTAATCTTTCATTTAATCCGTTAGAAAAGGCAGCATCAACTGCTGTTTATCCTTTTGGTATGTTTTTTCATTAAGAAACTTCTTAAATTCTTCAGAATTTATACCTGGATATTGGTCGGAGAGTAGCGTCTCAACTTCATCAATTTTCGTAATTCCATTTACTAATTTCACGAAATCATTCGCATTCTAAGTTTTTGAAGTTATGATAAATGCATATCGGGTGAAATGGCTCACCAGCAGATGTAGATATTTTTTTGTTGATCTGGAACCACCAAAGCCGCCAATCGTATCGATCTAGATTATCTCGTAAGGCTTCGTCGCTGGGCCCAGTTGTGATAGCAAACCAAATTTTTCACGGCCTCTAGTCTTATTTTTAATGCAAACTTCACAGCTTCTACAAATTTTCTTTGTTTTTCGTTAAATTTATGGCTGTGTAGTGCGGACCGACTTTTTTTGCATTTGATTTACTTTAATGTGACAAAAGCTTTCATGTATGTTCTTCAGAAGGCTGATGCTTAATGCTTCTGAAAGTATTATTTTTTCTCTCTTTCTTACTTTTTTAAAGTATAAGGCATTTCTCTCATTATTATTCTCTATATTCCTTTTTTTGAATTTCTTCATTTTCTCTTTGGTTCTGATTGTATGTCTCTCAAACTAAGTAAGTTTACAATTTTTAATTGATCTTCATTACTCTCTTCTGGATCTAGTACAGGATTTCTACTTAAGCAATCCGCCTCTACTTTTTATTTTCCAGGATTGTATTCTATAGTGAAGTCATACTGTGACAAATAATAAGCTAAGTCACCCAGTTCTTCGTCTGGTCTCGCTTTTAGGTTTAAGTTTTCCAGCGGTTTATGTTCTGAAAGAACTTTGAATTTCTTTCCAATTAACCAGTATTGCCAGTATCTAATCGCTTCTTTTATAGCTAAACATTCCAAATATATAGGTTTCTTTTTCTTTTGACATACATTAAGTTTTTTCGAGAAATATGCTACTAGTTTACTTTTTCCATCTGGTTGTATTTGTTTTGCCCCAATACCTTCTAAAGATGCATCAGTGTAAATTTCAATTGGTAGTTTATCATCAAAAATTTCGAGTACTGGTTGAGAGCATAACATTTCTTTAATTGTTTCAAACGTTTCTTGGCATTCTTCGGACCAATCAAATCTTTTATTCTTTCTCAGTAAGTTGTGTAATGGATTTAATAAAATTGCACATTTTGGAATGTATTCATGATAGAAATTGATCTTTCCCAGAAATTGTCTTATGTTTTTCTGCGTTTTTGGCACTGGGAAGTTTTTGATTGATACTAAATTGTCTGTTAATGGTTTTATGCTATTATTCTGGATTATGTGTCCAAAGTATTTTGCAAAATCAGCTGCAATATTACATTTTGTAAATTTCCATCTAAATCCTTCTTTTTTTATTGCTTCAAAAATCTGCGTTAAATGTCCAATTTGTTGTTTAAAAGTATTGGAAAATATCAGTATGTCGTCGATATAGTTCACCGCAAAATCTGTTAATCTGTATTTTCTCAGAACATTACACAAAATTCTCTGGAAGATTGCTGGTGAAGTCTTTAGTTCAAACGGAAGACAATTCCATTGAAAGTGCTCCGTTTGCGTGACAAATCCCGTCTTTTCTCTGTCTTCAATACGAAGAGGTATCGTCCAGAAAGCTGAGTTTATATCTAAAGTCGAAAAGAATCTACAATCTCTCGTTTTAACCACTAAATCATCAATACGTGGAAACGCCAGAGTAACCGGTGCTGCAAATGGACTATAAGATTCTTCTATTAGCTTATAATCCAACAATTTCTCAATTTCTTTATTATCTTGTTCACTGCATCGATATGGTCGTTTAGAACAATATTTATCAATCGTCAGATCTATTCTTGCTTCGTAATCGTTAACGGTTCCAATGTCGTATTTATTCTTTGCAAAAACAGAATTATATTTTTCCATCACCTTACTTATCTCGTATTTTTGCGTGTCATCAAGGTGATCTATCTTCATTTCGAAATTTTCACATTTTAAGTGCTCATTAAAATTCACTTTATATTCTGAACTTTCTTTTTCTTTATTATCTCTTGTAGAAATTTCAGGATCAAAATTTTTTTCTCTCTTCTCTTCAATTTTGGAGTGAATTTTTGAGTTATTTCTAGATTTTTATCTTGAATTAATTTAAACTATTTTATCATGTCCAAACCAATTAGAAATTCATAACTGAATTTTTTTCACTCATAATGTATACATCAGTACTTTCATCTATGTTAAAATTTTTTATTTTTAAATTATTCAAACCACTTGTTCCCTTAACACCCTTAACAGTAATTATTTTTGACTCACTCAATTTTTCATTTTTTATTTTCAAGAATTTTGAGTTTATCAAAGATACATTTGAGCCAGAATCATATATGCCTTGTAATTCTAATGTATCATTTAGCTTTAGTTTGACTTTTATTAATGGTGTTACTGTACGTTTTTTGGATCTGAGTCAATCAATTCAGATTCAATAAGAGACATGTTTGTTTGCCTGCTGGTCAGCTGCCCGTCATCTTTTTTATTGAACCAGCATCTTGATTCCTGGTGGTAACAATCACCTTTTTCTAATTTCTCACAAATTTTACACGGCTTTCTCTCATTATTCTTTACCTTACCTTCAAAGTGTTTATTAGGTGTTTTTCAATATTCTTTTTAACCAAGTGTTCTAATTTTCCAATATCATTAAACAAATCTTTTGTCTCTTCTAGTTCATCTCTGTTTAATCTATCTGCTTTATAGTTTGGCAAACCAGCGGCAATAACATCTATCAGGGTTCCTTGATCTATGGAGCTTCTTACTTCCAACATTAACTTCTGTTTTCTTACTGCATAATCTAGCAATGAACCAGATTGGTACCTGAACGAGAGAGCGTATCTGCTATTTGTCCATCCTTTAAGAAGTCTTCTTTCCACAATTCCCAGTTTGAGTTTATAGTTTGCTTTATGAGCATAGCTGAATACCAATCCAAGCATGATTTTTCTAAAAAAAAAAAAACTTTCAAAGTTTCTATTTTTTCTCTATCTTTATTTATTTCCAATCTTTGACATTCATTCTCAAAATTTGTTAGCCAGCGATGTGCATTAGTCTTTCCGTCAAAATTGTCAATTACAAATTTTTCTGACAATTTTCTTAAACTCGGTCTATCTTTTACCTGTTGTAGATTCAATACCTGTTGCAACATTTGAGTAAGTGTATCATTAGTCATCTGACTTTCATTTGCACCAGCAGGTGGTGCAATTGTCTCCGGGATTTCCTCTAATAATTGTCCCTCGAAAACAACATTTCCATCATCATCCCAGCATGTTTTTTTTATATCTTCGGTAATGCTGAAACATACGTTTCTACTTTGGTGTCTTCTCTTTAAAGTATTCTTTACGCTTACAGAAATTGGAGATGCAGTTATTGATTTGTGCAGCGCTGCTGCTTGCAACTCCGTAGGTATTTGATAATGTAAGCTGTCATCTGTGCTTATTGAGGTAAGAGGTATATAGTTTGATTTTCCATCCTCCGTAGCTCTTACCACAAATTTTATTTTTATCTTCTCCATTTCTATCACTATAATTGTCGTTTTATAAGATCAATTCTATTTTGTGGGAATTTGACAATAAATAAACGATGTTTTGTTGCTCTGTCAAAACAAGCAAACGACAATTAAAGTTTATTATCTAAATTGACAATTTCCCTATTCTCTATCAAATTGTTATCAGTTTAATTCTAACTTAACCTCTCACAACAAATGAACTTTGACTGCACGTCGTCTCTCTCTAGAACAAATCCGCAAAGCATTCTGGGTTTTGAAGTTATGATGAAAGCATATCGGCCGCGCATATATATTTCGAGTTTACCGACAGAGCGCGGTAAAATTTAAACTAAGGAAAATATACATTTTCTTAAACACACACACACACACACACACACACACACACACACACACACATATATATATATATATATATAATTATACGAAGGTTTTTTCAAAAGCTGTAAGCTCACATAAATTAACTTTATTGCTGCAGCTTTAAACGGCTAGTTCACAACTAACTACATTAAACCGACAAACTTCCGAAGCAATTACAAGTACATAAATAAAGTGAATTGTAAAGTGCTAGCAATCATTTTCAATTGGGGTGATTGTCACATTTTGTCACCGAAAAATCTGGAGCCAACTTTATTTTTCTCACAACTCGCTTAGTTTTGACTTTCATAATAAACAAACATAGGGGTTTTTCAAACACTTCAAAAAGGTTTTATGAGCTTTCCCCGCAAAATGCACTGTTTTTTGGTTTTTTTCACGTTGAAACATTCAATTTTGCCGTTCGACGAATAAGAACCAACCTTCAACAAGGTATTACTTCTCCGTTTGCATCAGAAACCCACCATTCTTTTTCATTCTTTATAAACTTTCTTTTTACAAGGAATAAATTTTTCAATAAAATACTTACTTTTTGAATTATTTGCGAAAAACGATCTGGAAACGTGAGTTTTCCCATGAAAAATTAACAATTTCACTCACGAATAAGTCGAAATAAGTCGACTTTTAAAAATAACTTTATAGAACAAAAGTTGCTTAGAATTAGTCATTCTATCCATTCCCGGACTTATTTTCAATGAAACAATTTTCATCCCCGAGAACAAGTGGCATCCACTCCCAGGATAAAAGCAGCCCCCGGTACAGGGTCAACTTTGAAATAGAGGGCAAGTAGAACTTTGTGTATTGTGTGTTTAATGTTAGTGCATAGTGTAAAAATATATATATTGCAGTTCGCAAATGCGACGATCGTGGAGCGACCTTCACACTAATAACTAACATGCCAATAATACAGAATAAAAAAATGCGCGATGTTTTCACGGCGCCGCGAAATTTGATGAGTCTCACATCCATCCAGACATCGTTTAGCTTAAAATCAATTTTTCGATCAAAAATGCTTCCAATTGGAAATTCTCTTATTTATTTTCTCCCAAATATTTTTAATGATCTAAGGCGTTAAATCACAGTAGAAATTTCAAAAAGTCGAAATTATTTTTATTGGTTTAAAAAATCCTTGGTACTCCAAAGAATAAGAGAGAGAGAGAATACGGTTTTATATCTGCCCGAAATCGCTTTCATTGAAATTTCGAGCTCTTTCTCGAACCCTCCCGACTGCTCCGAAACGACTACCTGTGGTAAATACGACACCTGCTCATCGGGCACAGCATTATGTCTTAGCATTCGATTTCTAACATCTCTAAATAACTGTTGTTGAAACATTTTCAAGGATGTAGAACAAAAACTGTGTTAGTACACCTACCTTTGATGTTCAGAGAAGACGTAAAGTAAAGTCACAACCTTCAACGCGTTTTTCTCGAAACACATTTTTTAAATCGGCACGCAGCATAGCTCAAACAATTTCAAATCTTTTCACTCCAAATTAATACCACATGTTTAAAACAACAATCCGGATAGAAATACAGAGCCGAATTTTGATAAGTCAATATTTCGATTTTTAGGTACAAATAGGTTTGGTAGTAAAATGAACTATCTTTCAAATGCTCGGCAATGTAACAAAATGATTATTTCCAAAACCCCCTACGCATTTCTATAGCTATACTAATGAAGTTTAAGCGAAAAAATTATTTTGTTCCAGATTAATTTTTGGAGCACTTCTACTGCGTGGTTTTTCTTGGAGGGGCTCCGCTCTCCAAGAATAACCGTTCCGCGGAAACGGCTGTTGGGCAGCCATTTTGTAATATGTTTTGCAAAACAATTTTTTTTAAAAACTTCAAAACATGCCTAACAACATCCTTAAAAAGAATTGCCCTTCTACTTTTTCTTCCACATGAAAAAAAATTGCAAAGAAACGTTAAATTTTCGCTCCCTACTGTGATATAACTCCTTAAAGCTCAGGATAACAGCGCTCTCCTGTGGCCACAGTAATCGATAGTGTCAACGTTAGGCTATGTATATCCGATCATTGCGGCGATAAATATTCCAATACAATGCTTACAGTGGTACAAATATTTCCTTCAAGTGGCTTGAAGCCGGAGTATGATATATGCATATAGTCTCAAAACATAAGCGCAAATAAACTAAACCGGACTTCCGAAAATGTTAACACAAACAAGCCGCGAAGTGCGACCCTTGAGGTCCACACGGTCAACTTCCCAGTATTATCTAGATAAACATTAATAATATTAAACACAATAATATTTTTCAAAATAATACTACTTTAAATAATAATAATGAGAGGTATTCATAACAGTAAAAGGAATGAGTTAATATTAATCATATCATACACGAGAGCATCCATTGATTACGTAAGGCATTTGGTGGATGGGGGTAAATTGATTTGATGCGAATCAATCGGTGGGCCCTTTTCTAAGGTATTTGTTATTTTCACATCGATGCTTGAAGGACAAAAGAACGCTAGCAAAAATTAATGCTGTTTTTCGTTATTACGCCCACTGAGATTTTGTCGCGCGATGGCCATTTTGAATAGTTTCATTCAAAATTGCCATAACTTCAGCATAATCACTGAATTTATATTTTTCTACGATTTAACATCAATGAGATTAATAATTAATTTATATTTTCTATTGGTCTAATTTTGAACATGCATTCAAAAATATGTTCAATTGCATGTAAAAAGTAATGTATTACAAATGATGATGGAGGAAGTAATTGAAATATTAGGATTACTAAAGAATGAATCTACTAAAAACTACATTGTTTTATTTGATGAAACTTTTTAAAGCATATGATCTTGCAAAATATTGACAACAATACATTTTACCATTCAAAGCGTTGATTACCACAAATGCAACTTTGATTGAAATGTTGTTGGTTTTCAAAATTTAAGCCGTTTTTTGATCAAAATACTGTAAAAACTATTAGAAATCTGTTCAAATTATGCAAGTATTTTAAAACTTTGATTGAATTTACAACAATTTATTTAGAATAAATGATATAAAGTAATATCATTCGTATGAACCCTCTTTACATCGTAACTTTGAATGATTTTTTTATTTTTAATTTAATTATTTTCATGATAATGGAAAAAAGTTTTGCCGGTTTCTCTTCAAAAATTGATAAGAATGTATAAATTTTATAAACACTTATTACTGTGTTGTGCAAATCGGGTTAAAAAAAATAGTTTTTTATGAAAAAACCCTAATTTTCGCATTTTCTTCTATTAAATTAAAAAGAACGGCTGAAATGAATTTTCATAATGGTCGAAAAATCACAAAGATATACACGTCGATAGATAGAGCAAAGAGGCAAAACAACAAACCCCCCCGACCGAAGTTTCCCCAAAACTAATCAGCTCTTAAGATTACAAAGACGCTTCGATTGACACCTTAACGAAGATGATATTGATTTATGCTCGTAGAAAAAATTGTCCACGAACGTACGCACGTACGTACGTACACACACACACACCCCTTTGAAGGACATTTCTGTCATGCGTTACATCTCGCGAACCAAACATACGATTTGCTATATTAAGGTGTTAATCGACGCGTAATAAATTTTTTGTGAATCAATCTATATATCTATCTATCTTTAAATTTTGAAAAGAATCGTTGAAGCCGTTTTTTTAATTTAAAAAAAATGCAAAAAATAATATATAAAATTTATATACTCAAAATAGTTTTTGTAAGAAAACCAGCACAACTTTTTTTCATGATTACGTAAAAAAAATAAAAATAAAAAATCATTAAAAGTCATCATGATTTTCAAGGTCATTTTTATCATCCACTATATCTCACGAACCATATATGATATTTGCATCATTGAGGTGGCACTCGACGTGTATGACTTTTTTGTGATGTTTTTAACTTTATAAAAAAATCCTTTCAGCCGTTTTTTAATTTAATAAAAGAAAATGGAGAAAATTAGAGTTTTTTCTTAAAAATAAATTTTTAACCTGCTTTGCACAGCTCACAAAAATAAATGTTTATATAATTTATACATTCCTAATAGTTTTCAAATAGAAACTGGCCAAATTATTTTGTATGATCCAAAAAAACCTAAAAAAACGGCTCATACGAATGATATTACCTCATATCTTTTATTCTAATTGTAAAGCCAATCGAAGCTTTACAATATTTGCATAATTTGAGCCGATTTTGAATAATTTTCACAGTGTTTTAATTTTAATAAAAAAATGCTGAAATTTTGAAAACCAACTAAATTTCAATCAAATTTACATTTGTGGTAATCAACACTTTGAATGGTAAATGTTTTGTAGTCCATACTTTGCAAGATCATATGCTTTAAAAATATTTCTTCAAATTAAAAATTTCAGTTTTAAGTAGTTTCGGTATTTGTGTTTGTAAGATTTTAATTACTTTCTTCATCATTATATACTTTTTACAGGCAATTAAATATATTATTGACATTGCATATTCAATGTTTTTCAAGATCAACTGAAAATAGGAAATAATTATTAGTCTCATTCAGGGTTGCCAAGTTGGGGGTTTTCACCTCCATTTTGGGGTATTTTACATACCTTTGGGGAGAAATTGGGGGTCAGTTAATTATATTTTTATTTTGGGGGTGAAATGGGGGGTTTGTGATTTTTCTACAATTATATGAAGATTTCCAGGTCCAGCAGCTGAGATAAAACTCCACACTAGCAAGAAGCTTTCACCAAATTTAATTTATATTTTATATTTTTTATTACTTTCAGTGTCAGTTATGCTATTATAACGATTTATTTTGTTCAATACCGTTTTGGGAGCTCGACCATCTATTTCAGTGACTTTATGCACAATCTTACCGATTTCAGATTGCCAAATTATGGCTTTTTTTAATTCAGTTGAAGTTTGAGTTCCTCTTAGTGTTATATTGCTGCCGTGATGTTTTAAACAAAGATTATGCTCAACAAATGATGAAGAAAAACTTTCTGATGATTTCCCACACCCTTCAAATTATAAAAGGGAAGTCAGCTCTAGTTCGTTAAGGCAACGCAAATCATGTTAGTGCGTGTTCCATTTTATCTTTCAATTTTAAATAAATTTATATAGATTTATTTGTTTCAACCCATCTACAATTTAAAAATATCATTTAATTTTACATATTTTAATAAATTACACATGAAATTCCAAAAATATATTGAAAGTTTTTCTTTAATTTCATTATGCTGCTACTTGTGTTAATTTTAAGTCTCGAAAGTATATTTGCTCTATTTTGACCTTTACTCACTATGAAATACAGATGAAAATTTATTATCATTGTTTTTTGTATGAACTTTTTAAAAAAAGATTGCTCTCAAATTATTTGGGGTTTTTTAAAAGAAATTCGTCCGATTTGGGGGGTTTTATTGAAGTTTTTGGGGGCGAAGAGTGAGAAAAACCTGGTAACCCTGGTCTCATTGATGTAAAATCGCGAAAAATACAAATTCAACGATTATGCCGAAGTCATGGCCACCTCGCGAGAAAATATCTTCAGTGGGCGTAATAACAAAAATGCATTCAATTTTGCTAGCGCTCTTTTGTTCTTTAAGCATCGAAATGAAAATAACAAATAACGTAGAAAAGGCTTTGTAACCTAGCCCACCTATAGTGTGTCAGTATCCTCATTACCTACCTAATCAATGGACGCTCCCCTAGACGATACGATAAATTTTAAGTCACTCCAATTACTGTTGAGAGGTAAATTATTATTATTTAAAGTAGTAGTATTTTCATAATTATTATTTTGTTTAGTAATTTTTAATATTTATGTAGATATTACTGGCAAGTTGACCGTGTGGAACTCAAGGGTCGCACCTAGCGGCTTGTCTTCCGTAATCGCATTCACTTCCTCCCAATTCTTTACCTTCAAAACTGTTTATCTTTTAAAAGAATTGAATACCCACAAAAGAATTGTTGACTTGCATATCGGCATCCGCAATTCTAAATATGGATATTGTATCAATGCAAAAGACAAATATTTAATTAAATCAAACCATGGGAAAATACAGATAAGGAATTCGTTTAGGTACCGCAAGAAGCATCCCGAACGGGCAGTCAAGTCTGGACTCGGTTCTTTAAAAGTCGTACATGTCCATTGTAGACAACTTAACCCTTTATAGCTTCATGTGACATATCTGTAACAACCTCAATAATGCCGATAAAATTCATACCAAATATATTCTGCCCATTTAAATCAGTCTAACACTATAGTAACACACCGATGAATCACTTCGTACACAGTAAAATTGACATCTGTACGAATCTATCGACTGAAGTGAGTTCGGAATTCATTTGTTAGTGAAAATGGCAAATTTGAATTCGTGCAGACTTTGAAATTCGAAAAAAATACAAAAAGTGCATAAAGTTGTGTAGTTTTTCCCGAAACCTTTAGGTTAGTGAATTGTTTTGTTTATTTAGTTTTTGTGATACACGTTTTCGCTTCTTAATGTGACTAACGTAACTTTTTATGTTTGTACCAATCCTGTTACATTGAGTGCTTATGAAAATATTCGTTCCGAGAAAAGTGTATGAATGTTGGTGCTTAGTTCTTCCATTTTATTTCAGAATGGCTCCACAACCACAGAAAAATGATGAGCTTTATGATCCACTCCACCAATATGATAATGAAGATGGACTAGATGACGACGATGATAGCGTTATTGATCCCGACTATCAACCATTGTTAGACTTGGAACCTTTTTCTGATTGTGAGGACAAAAATGGAGTGGATATTGGTTCTATTATTGAAAAAATTATATGAAGAGCACCGTGAGCCTATTGCTAGCACATCGTCTTAAGATCCTGCTCAGCAAGTCAGACTACTTCTCAAAAAAGAGGAAAGCGACAACTAAAATGAAAAAAAGAACCTTGCTTTAAATGACCAACAACTACGGTTTATGGGAAATACTACTCTACCACCTAATTTACTGGAGTTAGACACACCTATTCAATTTTTTTTTAATTTTTTCTTCAAGGAACTGATAAGTTTTATTACAGAGCAAACGAATCTCAATGCTTTAGAAAAAAATCAAAATCAATCGTTTCAAGTTATTGATCGAAATCCAGCTCCGAGACTCTGTCTGTTCTCGTGGATACGCACTTCCCGGGCAGTGATGATGTGGCTGATAAAGCGGATCCACACACGCTCTCGGATTGCATGCCAACTACTGTGCCTGTAAATGACAGGCTCCTACGCTGGGCAATCAGTTCATTTCAACCCTTTAAATCCCCTGGCATGGATAACATCTCACCTATTGAGATCCAGCAGGGTATCAATATAGCACTGCCATGGCTGAACGCCATTTTCAAAGCATGTGTACGGATGGCTTACATTCCACAGCAGTGGAGAGAAGCAAAAATAGTTTTCATACCTAAAGCGGGTAAAACATCCCACTCCTCACCTAAGGATTACAGACCTATCAGTCTCACCTCCTTTCTGCTAAAAACTCTGGAGCGACTGATAGAGATCCATCTGAGAGCTATTCTGAAACCACTCTCTAATGCGCAGCACGCATACACAAAAGGGAGATCGGTTGAAACAGCTCTTCACTCGCTCACCAGCTATATCGAAAAATCGCTAAGCGTTAAGGAATACACGCAAGCAGTTTTTATAGACATCGAAGGGGCTTTCAACAATATCAGCCATAAGGCTATTGGCAAAGCACTCGGGGAAAGCAATGCCGATGACAACCTTATAGGGTTCATCGGTCAACTGCTTAGCAGCAGGAACATCAACTCCACGCTAGGAAACAGTACCTTACGAAGGAGGGTTTGCAGAGGCACACCACAAGGTGGGGTGCTATCACCCCTTCTATGGAACCTAGTGGTGGATGAACTCCTGTCAAAAATAGAAGCGACTGGCTGCAAAGTCGTAGCTTATGCCGACGATGTTGCAATAGCAATATCGGGAAAATTTGTTAACACCCTATCGGAAAGACTAAACTTTGCCCTAGGTATTCTTACCAAATGGAGCAAAGAGTGTGGTCTAAAGATCAACCCGCAAAAGACGGAATTTATGCTCTTCACAAGAAGGTATAAAATTCCACGATTTGTCCCACCTAAGCTTGAGGAGATAAGTCTCAACCTATCTCATCAGGTCAAATATTTAGGTCTAATTCTGGACTCTAAACTCGCATGGAAAGCGAACACAGCAGAAAGAGCACGCAAGGCTGCATGTGCAATCTACTGCTGCAAACGAGCTATTGGGAAAAGGTGGGGATTAAAACCCAAAATTGTATCATGGCTCTATACGGCGATAGTGGAACCAATCCTTCTGTATGGCGCAGTTATTTGGTGGCCTGCTATGGCGAAAGCATCAAATGTAAACCTGCTGAACAAGGTCAGAAGGAGTGCGGCTATTGCAATCACCGGGGCTCTACGGACTACCCCGACAAAGGCATTATTTATGCTATTAAATTGGCTTCCGACAGAGCTACTTACGAGACAGCAGGCCAAGTGCACTGCTGTTCGATTAAAAGCTCTGCGACTATGGCATGAGGATAACTTTGGTCACTCCACAATACTACGGAGGGATGGGCCAAAGTCAGGGAAAGTGGACCTTGCATCTCCGATTCCCTGTTTTCACCATGGTTTCAGGACAGTCATCCCGAATAGGGAGGACTGGACCACAGAAAGAGATGGGATACAGGAATCGGTCGACATCTACACCGATGGATCAAAAATGGAGGGAAGAGTTGGCTGTGGCGTGTTCTCAGAACAGCTAGGCCTGAAACTATCCTTCCGATTACCAGACCACTGCAGCGTCTTTCAGGCAGAGGTCATTGCGATTTATAAGGCAGTTGACTGGCTGAGAAGTCAGAAAATTTCCACAAGAAATTTAAACATCTTTTCTGACAGTCAAGCTGCCATCCAATCATTATCCAGCGTGTATACTTCATCTAAAATTGCGATGGAATGCCGCTCACAACTGAACGTGTTGTCGCTTCACTGTGAAGTGATTCTTTGTTGGGTACCGGGGCATAGTGATATACCTGGAAACTGCAAAGCAGATGCCTTAGCGAGAGCTGGCACCGAGCTTCAGGAATATACACTTAACCCCGAAGTCGGCCAACCTCTAGCTTCCATAAAGCTAGGATTTAAGCAGCACTACGTGGAGGCTGCGAATAGGGCCTGGCTGCTCGAAGAAACCTGTAGCACAACCAGGCAAACTTGGCACGCACTGTGCTCCAAACGCACCAAGCGGCTCCTCAACATAAGCCGCGACACCCTGAGTTCCGTCGTTTCCGTACTAACGGGACACTGTTTGATCGGCAGACACGCAGAAAGACTGGGTGTCCCTTTCAATGATTTCTGCCGAAGTTGCAGATCAGAGGAAGAGGAAGAAACCATTAAACACTTTCTGTGTGAATGTCCGGCGCTGTCCAGGAAGCGCATGCAAACCTTGGGCACACCCTTCCTAGACAACCTCACGGAAGCAGCCGATTTGGACATTGGCTGCATAGCCGGCTTTATTCGAGAATCTGGATGGTTCTCGTCAACCCGCAGGTTCTAGTGCCGCCCATATATTCTGTGGTATCACAATGGGCCTCTCGTGGCCTAAGTGAGCTACCTTTGGATAAAAGGGGGCTGCCACTACAACCAACCAACCAAGTTATTGATACTGATATTCAGCAGTTTATTGAAGCAATCTATATGATGTCATTGATAAGACTAACGAGAGTAACAAGTCGTTGGAATTCATCGACTGGTACTCCTATAATTAAAAACACAATGCCGAAACAAAAATTCGAAAAAATGCGACAGTTTGTACATTATAACGATAATTCTAACTTACCTTCTCGTAACGCCCTAAATGGTGAGATATGTAGGTGAGACCTTATGTAAGATTGGCACGAAGATCAATATAAAGAATAGAAGATCTACTGAAAATGAGATCCAAGCCAAAAAGCATAAGGGCCCTGCGCAACATGTTCTTCCATTGGCAGTCAGGCAGGATCAGACGGCCACTGGCCTATTTGGGTAGAAAAAAGGATTCGATGCAAATTGGCCAATTGTACTGGCGTCTCACAAACTATTTGCGAGAAATGCGGTGTAGCATTATGCTACAATAAGCAAAATAATTGCTTCCATACCACATAAGTATTATTATATGTTTAACCCAATGTAACAGAAATGTCACAAACCTAAAAATCGCAACATTTTTGGTTACAAATAAACATTGTTAAATTTAAAAGAAACACGTGTTTTTTATATACCTAAACAAGTCTCGTTATAAACATAATTTGAATTTTTAACGTCTTGGGCTACGAAGGGTTAAAAATTAAAATAAAGTAATGATAAAATGTTTAATTGGAATAAGAAACAAACCATATCTTGCTCCAGCTCGAAGTCCATATGCGAGTCCCCCCGTCTGAGTCCGTCGTTTCTAGAAAAAATCAGAACATATTTTGAATCTCATAAATCAACTATCGTACAAACAAAAAAATTTCGATACGTCCGCAAAACAGAACGTAGACAAATACAGTCGAATAGAATCGAATCGAAAGTTATGGAATCACACTGATCAATTATTTTCCATAAAATTTCTTAGCATCCAAAATTGTTTAGATGACTTTGAAGGGACAATATTATCTAAAACGCATAATAAGCATAAAGTTTAAAAAGATTTATCAGTTGGATTTCGAAGGTGAAAACCGATTTATGTAATTGATGTAAAAGAATTCAATATTGAAATAGAAAGTGTCTTATTCAGCGGTGTTGTATTATCAAAATGAATATGTTATGCATGGCTCTGACTGTAATCGCGACACATGTCGAACACCTTATCGCAACCCAAGTACTGAAAGGGGAAAGTCAGGATCTACAATATGATATCCATGGCTCAGTTTGTAGTTCCTGACTTTCCCATAACTACAGATTGCATACTCTTCCAAGTATGCCAAGTATGTAAGGCTTTCCAATTAAATATTCGTGCAAAATTGATTATGAAACATTTATAATATCAAATAGCAAACCAAATAGCTACCACTTTAGGCGAACAATTCATTTTGAAATACGGTTGTTTTGAAATCTTCAAATCAGACAGAAGGACTGAATTCCCAAATGAAACTCTAAAGAATATTTGTCAGCTACTTACGCTTAAACATATTTTCAACCCCTTACCATCATCAAAATATAAAAATAAAAGGAACGAAGAGGAGGAATTTAAGTAAAAAATAGAACATTAATAGCAACATTAAAAAAGTCTTTTAAACAAGCAGCTAGAGTCGTACAAAACGGCAAATTTCAATATCGAGATACTGCTCAAAAAGCGATACTGATGTTTTCAGGTAACTATAAAGAACTGGACTCGTTTCTGAAAATAGTAGAAATTCTTAGCCTAGGTCTAGAGCCAACTGAGCAAAGAAAATTAATTAAATTTATTGCCATGCCAAATTAAACTCTTCTGTAAAACCATCAATCGGATCAATAAGCAAGCCGAAAACTGTTGCTGAATTTTCAACAGCATTAAATGAGAGATGCACAAGTACATTAACAATCGCAACATCTATAAAGAAAAAATCCTATCGCTTATGTCGGAACTTAATAATCTTCAAATAACATAACATTAGGAAACACTACCATGGATGCTGAGAAGACAGTCGTTACAAAAATGAACAACACATACGTCTTAAACATATTTAAAAACGGACTAAACGAACATCAGAAAAAGACAATTTTCGCAACACAACCGAAATCGTTCATTGAAGCCTCCAATCTTGCATCACCAATGATGAAGGAACGACATGAAGAGTGGAAAGTCAAATAGGTGTGAGGGGCGAAAACGCGGGAATGACATTCCGTGGTGTTTCCTTTGAAAAGATGTTAAGTCAAACGGGATGCTTCATTGTTCCCGTCATAGCGCAAAGAATACATAGCACGGACACTCCAGCCAATTTGCCACATATCTGTTATACAACCAAAGTGGCCAGGCTGTGCCTAAGTATAGGTAAATGCATATCCGTGTACCGTAGCATTAGTAACAGAGCAAGCAAATTGCATGTGAATGGTTCGTGCACGAAAGACAGAGATACACATAGAAGCTACTTTCGTTAATTCGTTGAATCGCAACTGTCAGCGAAAAATGTCATTGTGTATTTGACAATTCGCGAGAGGAATATCGCGTGTAATTAGATTTTAGATTTTTCAAATCAAAATCTAAACAAATAAAGTGACAAGTGCGGGAGAACAATGCCTTTGAAATCTGTGACCGTCGGTGGCCCGCGAAGCAACGCAAAGTGACTGGCGAAGTGTTTTATGGCCATAACTTAAATCAATGTGAAAAGTGGCTGATACTTCCAAAAAGGAAATAAAGCTCCTTCTTCGGTGTTCTGTTTATTTTGAAATATAGAGCAACGAAGAAGGGACTGCATTTCCTTGGAACTGCAACACAGACCGATACGAACACCTTGCCAGTGAAGGTGTGTTGGTATCAATAGTTGGGTGAAATTATAGTGAAAGACTCCGCAGTAACGTTATGTTTGTATGGTTTTTGCGTTCGTTTCCGATTATCAGCTCTGAGTGATGGGTAAAGCGCGCCAGAATCCGAAAATTTCCAATTCAGTGAGTGAGAATGATTATAAAAAAAACTGTAAAAACCCAAAGAGGGGAAAATTAACGAATTGTCAATTTAGTTGTTTTGCTAGAACATCATTATTATGTTGTCCAATATTTAAAGGAAACATTTTTCAAAAGATTTTATTGCTATTTAAAATCACGATGCCGCGGAATTCCGTTGTTCCTATTGATCGGGCAGCCGAAATGCTTCGATCGGTCGCGTATTCGCTTAGGGTACTCGCCGCATTCGTTGAATTCACGCACACTAGCGTTAAGTCAGCTGATTTTGGCATGTACACCTACACGGTTAACTTATATAAAATAGCCGGCTCGTCTCTCTACATATGCACAACAGGGCTACTGGAGAAATTTGAATACAAATTTCAACCTACTCTTTCGCGCGAGTTACGACATCATCGCCCTAACACGACTCATCATTTCCACTAGCATCGAATGTCAGCAAGCCCAAACTTCTATTTTGTTTATTCATTAGAATTGTAAATTCTATTTTGTCTTTTCATCGACATTGTAGATTCTCACAAAGCTTAACTTATGAATGTAACCTAATTCCGTGCGCTTGCCGGATGCATCGCAGACAAATAAAACACCTTATATGCACCTACGAAAGCATATAAAAAGATTGTTGAAATGATTTTAACAGTTCAGTTTTGTCTTGATATCATAGCGGAAGCTATGCCGAAATAAAATTTCATTTTAACCGTGTTTAGTTTTTTTTCCATTGGTTACTTACCAGTAACCATAATTGACGCAGTCTAAAAAAGGGCGGAGGAGCGTTTGTTATCAAAGTTTTAACCGTTCATATCGCCCACGGTTCGGGAAAACTTTGAAAGTGCAAGTGAAGCATATCGTTGCATCAGCAGCTGAGCGAAGGAACATCGCTATTCCAGTACAACAGAAAGCAGAATGGCAAAAATGACTTTAATCCTCATGTAAGTTGGTGATTTGAATCCATGCCTTCTCCTTCCAAGAAAACTCCTCTACACAAACCAAGACCCTACACTATTCTCCCAAAGTTTCTTAGGCTAAGGCAATATAACCATAGTGATGGTGGTAATAGAAACAATTCCGCGCAGTCTGAAAATAATAGTGAAATTCGAAGTGAATATCGATTTTTTCGTTCAATTTGTTTGCATAATTTATCAGAAGTGTTCCAATCGAATATTAGCGATAACAATAACCCTAAAATGACTAACCCAGGTGCAAGTTCAAGTGATGCCGCGATCATCACAGTCGATTTGTTTAACTCCTTGAGGATACCCGATGCATTTAAAGACCTGCCAAAGTTCGAAGGTAACCTCAGATTACTAATCGATTTCATCGAAAATGTTGATGAAATCCTTAGCCTAGTCGCAGTTACTAGCGGCACACCATATGGAACACTTCTATTGCGTGGTATCAGAAATAAAATCATCGGTGAAGCAAACGAAATTTTAAACATGTACGGCACACAACTAGACTGGGATCAAATTAAAGAAAATCTGATGCTACACTACGCTGATAAAAGAAACGAAACCTCGCTTATAAAAGATCTACATAACTTAAAACAAAATTCTAGCTCCATTCAAACATTTTATAGTGAAATAATTGAATTATTGTCCAGTTTAAATAATCACGAGCAAGACCCAAATGTGATTAATGCAAAAATAAATCTTTTTGCAGACATGTGCCTTGACTCATTTTTAAGTGGCCTGAAAGAACCTCTTGGTGCAACCATCCGTGCGATGAAGCCAGCATCTTTAGCGGCAGCATATGCGTACTGTGTCAAGGAACAAAACATTTCCTATTCGAAATTGAAAAGCACGAAAAACATTCTAACCCCGAAACAGCCTAATACAACAAAACCATATTTCGGAAATCCATTTCCAAGATTGTTAAATGTTCCCAAATTTAATACGAATGTTTTGCATCAACCAATACAGAGTAATAAACCACCACAAATAAATTACCCTAATCAATTCCAACGACCATTCGGCTTTCAAGATTATCAGAATTTCCAACAGAGACCACCAATGTTTAACAAACCCAATAATCTCCCAAAACCGGAACCCATGGACGTAGCCTCTAGTACAGTCAAACGTTTTCAAACGCAAACCAATCACCCACAGAATAATTTCTTTGGGCGAACAAGACCACCAAGATTTGTTGCTAAAGAATTGTTCAATATTTCTGAACAAACTTGTCTACATAACGAGCCAGAGGTAGATCGAACATCCAAACCTGATCCTTCAGCCTGCGAAGACCCAAGTGCGTACTACTTCACTAGCACTACGGATATGCCATTCCCTTACAACGATACACTAGACGTCGAAGTAGATGACCGAAATTTTCGCACCTTGCCTCCAACAACCTATCGGGTACTTTGACATTAATACCCATGGCAATATACTTCCTTATATCGATATATCTTCTCCATTTGGACGACCTTTGAAATTCTTAATCGATACAGGAGCATCTTCGTCTTTTATAAACCCAGAGTACGTGAACCCACACGACATCAAATATATCGATCCTGTTGTAATAAACACAGTCCTAACAAAACACAGAGTAGGACAAGAAGTCACCTTACCAAACTTTATCGAATTCATCCAAGACGGTACCACAAAATTTTTTATTTTTAAATTTCACGAATACTTTGATGGGCTACTTGGGATAGACACACTCAGCGCATTGGATGCTAAAGTGGACGTAGGTAACAAAAGGCTCATCACCAAAAACACTATATTGCCTCTTAACTTCAAACACAATCTGATGTCACCCAAATATACTATACATCCCAAATCTAAAACAGTGGTTAAACTACCAGTTGATACCGAAAATGGCGACATTTATCATTTTCTCCACCTTCCTGCAAGAGCATACCGAGAACCTCAAAAGTCTTCAAAAAACTTCGTGAAGCGAATCTCAAGGTACAGCTCGACAAATCCGAGTTTCTCAAAAAGGAAATAACCTACCGCGGTCATCTTGTTACAAGTGAGGGGATCAAACCAAATCCAGAGAAAATTCAAGCGATTCTCGATTTCCCATTCCTTAAGACACCTAAGGAAATCAAATCGTTTCTTCGATTATACGGCTATTATCGAAAATTTATACAAGATTTTGCAAAACTTACAAAACCCCTCACGCAATGTCTAAAAAGGACAAAAAATTGAATTAAATGACCGCTATATAAAAGCATTTAATTCCTGTAGAGACATTCTAATGAACGATCCCGTTCTCTAACACTCGGACTTTAGCAAACCTTTTGTCATAACTACGGATGCTAGTAATTTCGCACTTGATGCCATTCTATCACAAGGCCCAATTGGGAGTGATAAACCCATTTGTTACGCTAGCAGGACACTAACCGACTCGGAGGTTAACTATTCTACAATAGAAAAAAAACTCCTTGCAATAGTGTGGGCCACAAAATATTTTAGGTCCTACCTGTTTTGCCGAAAGTTCAAGATTGTGACGGACCATAAACCTCTCACTTGGTTGATAAACCTGAAAGACCCCAACTCTAGACTTGTGCGCTGGAGACTAAAACTCGAAGAGTTCAATTACGAAATAATCTATAAACATAGTAACCAAAATTCAAATGCAAACGCTCTTAGTCGCACCCAGAAAATAAATGAAAATCCTCTTCCCGGTAATAATAAAGTCGAAATTAATGCAAATGATACCGCCAATCAATCAACACAAAGCACTAGAGGCACAACAGTGCACTCCGCAGAAGAAAACTTCAATGAAGGAACAAACACACAGACGACCACAGACAAAAGTAGAAGTCCCATTCAGGAATAAACAACGTAGTATTATCCAAATGCAAGAATTTTCGAAACAGAATATTATCGAATTGATTAAAAGATTCGTTTCTCCCAACCGTCTTAACGCCATCCTACAGTACAGATGAAATTTTTAAAATAATTCAGGAAGTATATTCCAAACATTTTTCCGAATCAAAAAAGTTCAATTCAGTTAGATGTACAGAAATAGTCAAGGATATTATAGAAAGCGATGAACAAGACGCGCTTATAATATAGACAAGCAATACATTTTCACAATCATTGACAAATTTTCGAAATTTGCAGCAGCCTACATGTTACCCGCTCGAAATAGTTTGGCAATCATAAAATCCTTAAAACACTTCATTAGCCTCCACGGCACCCCCGAAAATCTCGTCACCATAGTCACAGATCAAGGGACAGAGTTCACTTCCTTAATATTCAAGGATTTGTGTAAACAGTACAACATAAACCACTACACGACCACATTCCAACAAACTTCTAGCAATGCTCCAGTCGAAAGACTCCACTCGACAATAGCTGAGACATATAGAATAGTATACCACAAGTTTAGAGATAAGGACCCTGCAGATATATTAAATGAAGTAATAGCTACTTACAATAATGCGATATACTCGTCTACCAAATACACCCCTTTTGAAATATTTTATGGAAGAACTTATAAATTTAATAATAACATAAAAACCAGTAATAAGCACGAATATCTTGAACAACTTAGGGAATTTCAAACCAAATTACAAGTTGAAATTAAAACCCGACTTAATGAGCAAACAGAGAAAAGGTTGACGAAACTAAATCAAAATAGAGAAGACCCAGAAAGTCAGAACGAAGTATCTGTAGTCTTTAGAAAGGAATGTATAAGAAACAAGTTGAGCCGTAGATTTACTAAGCCTAGAGTAAAAAAGGACAATTACGTAACTATGATAACAAATAAAAATAGAAAAGTAACATATATATATATACGCATATATATATACATATACGTACATATATACAATACATATACATATATATATATATATATATACACAATATATATATATATAATACACACATATACATATATATATATACATATATATATATACATATGTATATGTATATATATATTTCATTTCTATAACTAGGATTTTAGATTATCCATGATGTTTTCATACTCGGTAATCTCAGTTAATCAAGTTTAGAAATTACCATACCAACTCTACGTTGATTTGGTGTCAATTATAAATACAGATTACGAACACTTATATTGCTATAGCTATATACTTCCAATAAGAAGAAAACTGCTTTACCTAAACTTCTTCAATTCCAAAGCGAATGTCCATTCCTCATCCGCCTCGAAGGCGGCTAATTTTTGTACTTTAGTCAATTGATTATCATTGCACGGCTGGCAAAGGCCGTTCACATTCCTACAGATATCTTTGCCATTTTATGTTCGATTGAATTGCACATAGCTGGTTGAGTGTTGACTAGCGATTTTCCTGTTATATTCCCCGTCATTCGTGAAGCCATTATACTAGCTACAATGCGGACAATCCCAACTATTATAGTCCTTGTACAGCAGCCGCGTGTTTCGATTGTAGAACCAACAATTCACGTGCACCTTGAAACGAGACCTGAAAGTATAAATTTTTATTTGACGATTGAGATATTTTCAGACGCTCCGATAAATCAATTTTACTCGGCAAAGATAACTAGTTTTAATATATTTTGTGGAATTGGTTTACGGGTGCATTCCCGCCCAAATGACTTGTCACATTGCACTTGGGTCGATGATTGCACTGTACGGAAAACGTATGCTTACCTGTTTTTCACGTATAGTTTGGTCATTAAAAGAATTGCAACGAAGCCAATGAATGCAAGCGATACGAGGCTTGCCCACGAGCTATGCAAATTTTCCATGAAACCATCAGGCAGGATTTTGGATGTGAAATTCTTCACCAATCCTAACTCCAGTATGTAATGTTTCATATAAAGGCGCACTATCGAGTACGGCCCGCGGTTCTACGGGACAAAGTCATATGTTTGTTTACATTTATCATATGTTTATGACAAAATGGCAGCTATCGCTTGGTCAGGGCACTGCCAGAACTCGTATATGCACGTTTCATGCTAGGCGTGAAAAACGCCATTAGAAACTTCGGTTCATTGAATTACAATGGTAACACGTCTACGCTGACACAAATTTCATTTGCTTTTGTCAAATTGATTGAGAGAAAAAGCCAAAATGACTGAAAAAATGTCTCATGTGTTGAAGTGAAAGATGAGGTCCGCGAAAATGCTTTATCCTCTACAAATCTGGCAGTGCTTGGCATTCGTCAATTTTTGCAAGCACATGGCGCCATTTCTTGGAAGGAAATTTCGTGTTTGAAGGCTTCGATTGCATACTGGGTCTACCTCACAGTATAGGATACAGATAGGTATACCGATGGTTGTGGTGAGTATTGTGATGAAGCTTTGTTTATCGAAGTTAACAAGTTAGAACTTGTAATAATAAAAAATAGATGGAATGAAACAAAAGTAACCAAAATATTGTGGGAAAGACAAGGTTTGGTATTTCACATGTGTGGAGGTTGCAGAGGATGCATTTTATGGGAAGAGAAGGAAAAGTAAACAAAATATTGTGGGAAAGACAAGGTTCGGTATTTCACATGTGAGGAGTTTGCAGATAAGAAAAGTAAACTAGTGCTTGTGTTTGGCTGTTGGTAATGGCGGTGTTAACTTCTCCCTCTCCAAATGTCTGCGTCCCGCACGACTTTGCCGATCAAGATGGTCCAGATGCTATGCTTGACTGGATGCTGTTTGGATTTGGATCTGAATTGGCTTCAGGCTCTGTATGTCGAGATTTTGGAGTAAACTTGTTTGGCTTCTTCTGATTCTTGTAACTATAACGATAACTACTATTAGTATTAACACTGATATAAAACATATGTATGTTATATAGGAGTATTTGTAGCCTTGCACTAGATCCTGCAATTGTTTCCTGTTGGTAAGATGCAACATGTGAAGGTATCCAAGGTCTAGCTTAAGGTCCTTTTCAAACGGCAACTTCTGATGAATATGGGGATGGGTTTGATGCGTAGAAATCTCGTGACTTGTATATTCGTTGTCCTTCATTTTGACTGTTTTATTGCAATACTGCACAATAAAGCTTCCCTTCAGTCGTCTCGATGTATTTTAATCGTTGACTTGGTCGCCTAGGTGATGGATTATTTTATTGTTGAACATTTTTAATGTTAGCCTTGTGGATTCGTCTTCCACTCTGAGTCGCTACAGTTACTTTATTTTGTTTTGCAACTATTTCTTTTTTATAAATCGGCTTATTTTTGCTTTGAATTTGTTTAACAGCTGTGTAAATGACATCACCTGGCTTGTATGTTTTTGGTTTTTCTCTTTTGACATTTTCGCTTTTGAGTTTCCGCTTGAGTTTTCTTAATTTGCTCTGCTAAATCTATATTTATTTTGTTAAAATCTAACAAATTTTCATAGTTTATTCTTTGCTTTCTTCCAAAGAATATGTCATTCGGTTTTTTCTTTGTAACTGTTCGCGCATTTCAAGTGCAATCGCTATAATTTTAGGATTATAGCGCAGGCAGGGTAATTGCTAATTGAAGACGCTACTCAAAGGATATAATTTTAGGATTTTATCTTTGAGAGCTGCGTGCTAGGCAATTACTCCAACATTGGTCCGTCGAGCCGGATCTATTCGGGCGCAACTATAGTGAAGCTAGTTTGGTGCTGCGAATATAGAATCGCAAATTTAGTGGAACAAACTTAGTGCTGCGAAATTGCAAATTAGTGTTGCAAATTTAGTGCCGGTGAACCAGTATCGAAATCGGAATTCGGGGTCGAACAAATTGAGCATTTCAAGATGACTACAAGCGGGAGCATCGGAAATATGAATGTTGTCGACAATTAGCGTCATAATTTGGAGGAGTTACAAAGGTTCATCAGGAACCAGAAAAAGGACTCCAAAGCTCGGCACAGCAAGGAGTATTTTGAGCTAAAAGCCGATACATTGGCCAATAAGTGGCGAGCATGCGAGGAGTGTCACTATGAAGTGAAAACGAGCATGGCTGGCGAACCCAAAAAGCTCGGCGATTATATAATGGAATTTGAAGGTGCCGAGTCGTTGTATGAAGAGTATATGGTCCTCTTCAAGCTTAAAATTAAGGATTATGAGCCTTCTACCAATAGCGCAAGCTCACAAGGAGCTGCCGCAACCCACGGGGGCAATGAAATAGATTTGCCATTAGAGCGGATCAAAATCCCTCACTTCCAAGGAAACTACGCCAATTGGGCGTCGTTTCAAGACCTCTTTTCCACTTTGGTCCATAAAAGTGAAAGACTTAGTGCAGTGCAAAAGATGCATTATCTTCGTTCGTCAGTGTCGGGTGAAGCTGAACAGCTCATCAAGCACTTGAGCATAACGGGCAGCAATTACGAAGCAGCCTGGACGTTGATGTGCAAGCGATACGACAACAAACGCGCGGCCGCAAATGTGTTAATGAAGCTAATATGGGACATTAAGTCTACGAGTCCTAACAGCAGCAATGGCGTTAAGCATATGCTCAACATTACCAACGAGGTGTTGAATAGTGTGGACGCGTTGGCAGGAAAGCTAGGCGATATGTTGCTTACTTATCATTTACAGCAACGTTTAGATGATGAATCCTCTCTCGAATGGCAGAAATACATTGGGGCGTCTAATGAGATTCCAACAATAACGCAGTTTGTGGAGTTTCTCACTCAACGCCTAGTGATCCTAGAAGCCACAGCCAGAACCGAAAAACGACCGAAATATGGCGTTTATATCGCAGAAGTAAACAAGAGTGACATGTGCCAAATTTGTGATGGAAGTCATGGCACGCCACAGTGCTCAAAACTTCGGGACGCCATGACGAGAAATAGAATCGACTTAGTAAAAAAGCACAAGTTGTGCTTCAACTGTTTACGCACGAATCATGCAGTCGCTGCATGTCCATCAAAAAATCGATGCAGATCATGCAATAAAAAGCATCACACCTTGTTGCATATCGAACCACAGGTAGCTGAAGCCAAGTCTCATGATGCTAATCCTACGACATCGACCCTAAATGCCGTAATTAAGGGAACCAAGACCCATTCAGTGGCGCTGCTAGCTACAGCTATTATTCAAGTAAAGACTCTGAATGGCACGTTCTTACCGCTCAGAGCACTAATTGATCAAGGATCGCAACGATCGTTCATCACTGAAAGGGCAGTTCAGCAGTTAGGCTTAAAGCGCAAGTATGCCAAGCTTGATATTCACGGCATAAGCGGTCAACGAACCTCAGCACGAGGAATCGTGAACATAGAATGCAAGCAAAGGAAGTTATCCAACTCGCTGCATTTCAATTTACTCATACTTCCCAAAATAACAGCGGAGATTCCTCAATGCGAAGTGAATCCCTCCCCAATGAGTAACAGCCACGATCTCGCTGATCAGGCTTACTACAAGCCAGGCAACATTGATATACTTCTGGGGGCTGATGTCTACGGAAGCCTAGTCTTGCCTGGGCTGAGAAAAATCTCCAATAGCCATCTGACTGCTCAGAACACAAGGTTCGGTTGGATAATTTCCGGACCTACCGAATCCAAGGCGGCTCCAAGAGTTCATGTCACCATGATAAGCACCCAAGAGCTGAATAACAGTTTAAAGAAATTCTGGGAATTAGAAGAAATAGCTTCAGCTGAACAATTGAACCCCGAACAAGCAGACTGCGAAGCACATTTTGCACAAACCACGCGTCGAGACACAGATAGTGGGAGATATACATTGCGTCTTCCGTTTAAGGCAGAAACAAATCCTAGTGAGGCATTGGCACCCAACATGAAGGATGCAATATTAAGGTGGCAGCTGATAGAAAGAAAGCTTGAATTAAACCTGGACTTAAAGGCGCAATACAATCAGTTTCTGCAAGAATACCTGGATCTAGGGCATATGGAAGAAGTCCCAACAACGGAAATTTATAATCAGCCGTCCTATTATTTGCCACATCATGCTGTTATTAAAGAAAGCAGCACAACTACCAAAGTGCGAGTTGTGTTTGATGCGTCACATCGAACGTCCAAGGGAATGGCGTTGAACGACATACTTATGGTAGGCCCTACTATTCAAAGGGACCTAGTTTCAATTCTTCTTAAATGGCGGCTACATAAAGTAGCGATAAATGGTGACATCGAGAAGATGTACAGGCAAGTGCGAATTGACCCCAAAGATCGCAACTACCTGAGAATAGTTTGGCGTCCAGTCACTCCAGGACCAATCAAGCATTATCGTTTGAATACCGTAACTTATGGCACAGCGTGTGCGTCGTATCAAGCAGTCAAAGTGCTTCAAAGATTAGCTCAAGATGAGCGATTTAAACACGAGCAGGCTTCCGAAGTCACTCTGAACGACTTTTATGTGGATGATGTTCTCACTGGTGCTAACACTATCAACCAAGCAATCTCGTTACAAAGAGGCATCACCAATTTATTGGCATCAGGAGGTTTTAGTATCCGCAAGTGGTCCTCGAACAGTCCAGAAGTACTGGAATCAATACCCGAGGGCGATCGCGCTCTACCTGGTCCTGTGGCCATAAGCTTTGAGAACACAGTTAAAACATTGGGCCTACATTGGAATCCCCAATTAGACGTCTTCTCCTTCAACGTATCTCTACCTGAGCTTAAAGGTGGCAAGGTGACAAAAAGGCTAGTAGCCTCAAGCATTGCAAGGCTATTCGATCCTTTGGGTTGGCTGCAGCCCTCTTTGGTTATAGGAAAGATCCTACTACAAAGGCTTTGGCTCATTAAAGTCGATTGGGATGACCAACTTCCGGATGACATCACTTGTGATTGGAAGAAATACCTCTCGGACTGTCGAGCTCTAGAAAACATAAGCATTCCTCGCTTTGTCGGATACTCGCCCAAAGAACGAATTGAACTACATGGTTTCAGCGATGCGTCAACAGATGCTTTCTCAGCGGTCGTATATGCAAAGGTGATCAACTCCTTAAATGAAGTCAGAGTTCACCTACTGACATCAAAGACAAAGGTAGCTCCATTAAAAGTACAAAGCATTCCACGACTAGAGCTATGTGGCGCCGTATTGCTGTCCAAATTAATGCGCAAGGTGAAAGATGCGTTAAACGTGAGTGATACCACGAAAACCTATTATTGGACAGACTCGACTATTGTCTTAGCTTGGTTGTCGGAACATCCGAGTAAATGGAAAACATATGTGGCCAACAGAGTAAGCGAAATTCATTCATACACTAAATCATCCCAATGGCGGCACGTTGAATCCCAATACAATTCAGCCGACTGTGCGTCGCGAGGTTTAGCCCCGACGAAACTCATCAATTACGAGCTATGGTGGAAGGGACCGGAGTGGTTGCACCTCCCAAGTCTAGAATACAGCTCCCAAGCTGATTCAACTTCAAGTGATTTAGAGAAGAAAGAGCCTAAGGTACATATTACTTTGCATGAATCGAATGAGACAAAATCATCTCTGGAGAACATAGGCCCTGTTCTCCCGAATTCACCAACAACATCAATCTTGTCGAAATACTCAAGCTACCAAAGGCTTATTTGTGTGGTTGCTTATTGCCTAAGGTTCAAATTTCATGATTGGTGCCCACAATTCTTATCATCCCACGAACTACAGAGAGCGAGTCTAACTTGCGCTCGCCTATCGCAAAGCGTTTCGTTTCCAGAGGAAGTGCGCCGGTTGCATCGACGTCAGTTGATCCCATCTACGTCAAAACTACTTCCTTTGGCTCCGTATCTTGACGCTGAAGGATTGATCAGGGTGGGCGGACGATTACAAAACGCCGATATAACTGAGTCGAGAAAGCATCCAATCATCATCTGTGCGTCTTGTCCTCTCGCTACCTTAATAGTAAGGGAGTTTCATCTTAGAACCCTACATGGAAGCAATCAACTTACAATAGCAGCCATCAGAGATCAGTTTTGGATACCTCAAGTCCAAAAGTTGGTAAAGAGTTGTATTCACAAATGCCTAATATGCTTCAAATCAAATGCAAAGCCGCAAACTCAGCTCATGGGAGCATTACCCAAGGAGAGAGTAACTCCATCCAGAGCATTTATCAAGGTGGGATTAGACTTTGCTGGCCCCATCCGCATAAAGTGGTCCTCCGGAAGGGGCGCCAAATCAACAAAATCCTACATAGCATTGTTTATTTGCTTATCCACAAAAGCAATGCATCTAGAGGTGGTCAGTGACCTCACCAGCAAAGCATGCATTGCTGCAATAAAACGATTTGTGTCCAGAAGAGGACTATGTAGTGATATATACAGCAATTGTGGCACCAACTTCGTTGGAGCCAATAAAGAAATAAAGGCCCAGTTTGAACAACTGAAAGGACCCACTCAATCATATCTCGCCCAAGAACAAATAAACTGGCACTTTAACCCACCAGCCAGCCCACACTTTGGAGGGCTGTGGGAAGCTGGGGTAAAGTCAGTGAAACTGCACTTAACTAAAACCATTGGGAACAATTTGCTGAACATCGAAGAAATGTATACGGTTTTGGCTGAAATAGAGGCAATATTGAATAGCCGTCCTCTCGTACCAATATCTAATGATGTCAACGATGCGCAAGCCTTAACGCCCGGACACTTTCTCATCGGACAATCACTAATAGCTGTTCCCCAGAAACCTACTAGTGAAGATGTTAGCCTTTTAACAAAATGGCGCCTTACTACTGCCTTGGTCCAAAGCTTCTGGAAAAGTTGGGCTACCGAATATCTTTCAAGGCTCCAAAATAGGCCCAAATGGATGCGAGCCAATGACAACTTATGTGTCGGGCAGCTAGTGCTTGTCAAAGGAGAAAATTGTCCCCCAACCAAGTGGCCGTTGGCAAGGATAATCAAAACGCACCCAGGTCAGGACGGCCTAGTGAGAGCCGTGACGATTAACCTCAATGGTCGTCTAACTGAACGTTCAATAGTAAAGATATGCCCACTTCCCATACCGGCAGCAGAAGAAGAAGCCGCAAAGCAACAGGAGCAGGCGGCAACAAACGGCATATCAAAGCCAGGACCAAGCATCGAGCAGCCTGCAGTGTCATTAGCAGAAGCTCCGATGCTAGACAGTCAAACTAGATCTAGGAGAAACCTTCGTTCGTACTCGGGTTTGCTTATGTTTCTGCTTGCGACCTGCTGTGTTCCTTTCGCGAAGGCTACTAATCAGACCGCTGGCGTTAGTATCACTCCAGTCAAAAGTGGATTTGCTGTAGAACATATTGGAAATGCGCACTTGAACCGTGGCTCTCTGCAGATCCATGTTAAAATTCCATGGGCCAATATGCAGGAGGATAAAAGAAATGCTCAGAGGGCTGTCGACAATTTGACTCAGTTATGTCACACTGGTCTCAAATACACGGATAGAGTTTCCTGCGATGACCTTGTGCAACATCTATCCACTATCAATCAAGATATCGCACATCAGATACATACACTGCACTTCGTCAGGAGCAGACAAAGACGTGGACTACTGGGTAAAATGCTCACATCATTATTCGGTGTTAATGATGACATTTACCGAGACATCGAGACAATACAAGCGAACCAACAAACATTGAAGTATACTGTGAATAAAGAAACGAGGCTGTTTCTCCGAGCAACCCATCAGCTAAACAGAACGAATTCAATGATAAACAAGCAATTAGCCTTCTTCAATAAAGGGTTTAATGAAGCAGTGCAGAAAATCAAGAGATTCGACTCCTGGCTGACTACAATAGATCACAATGAAATCAACATCCAATTCTTGGGGATCTACCAACGAGCCTTAAACTTCATAATGGAAGTACAAAGCAAGTATGCAACCATACTTAACGTCATATCCAATGGCCGACGCATTTTAGATTTGGTGCAACCTGCAGATTTAATGTCAATCATCAACCAAACGGAGTCATCTCTCCCAGCATCTTTGAAGGTGTCGCATCTTCCGTTAAAGGAAATTGCAGTCCACTTTCAACAAGATGCTTGTTACATTATCGGTTACCTACAAATAATTGATCATCAGCGCTACGAATTGATAAAGACAACAACTATTCCTCATTTTCTTCTCAATCGAACGTATGCTGTATACGAAATTTCCGCAAATATCTTAGGGATAGACTTCCATAGTCAAACCTACTTCGAAGTCCCCGAAGATGACCTACGAGAAAGTCAACGCTTATCCAACGAAACCTACGTAGTACTGCCCAGTACCCTATTCGATTTAAGAAACAAGCCCCATTGCATCATCAAGGAGATATACAATTTGTATGGAGGAAGCAACTGTACAACCCGAACATTCGCTCTGGGCCCAGATATTAGCGTCATTTGGAAAAAACTTTATGCGAAGAACAAATGGTTATTCTTAGTTCCGCACGTGATTCCAGCTCATGTCGTTTGCGAAGAATCTCGCGAAGAGATTCTTCTCCATAACACAGGCATTCTGTCCCTATCGCCAGGTTGCACATTGGTAACTCACGATCATATACTCATCACGGAACGCCAGCGCAGCAGTGATGTTCTCCAGATACTCGCTAAACCGAAGGACGTCCCATTCTCCATTAAGCATGAGCGAGTTCCCGTACTGACGAAACACCACGTCATCAAATCATCCGAAGGCTACTCATCACTCATTGACGAAGCTCAACAAAATTTTGAAGAGCAACAGGAAGCTGTATGGAGATCCTACCACACAACTTTAATTTCATTAAGTTCTGTATCAGTTTTTATTATTGTAACCCTAATTGTTGTATTGTTATATCTATGTCACTTCCGAAAGGAAAAATCTAAAAGTAAGACGAGCACACGATGGTACGAACCTTCCGAAATACCATCCGCAGAATTGAATTAAGTTTAATTTTATGATGATTAAGAACAGAGGTTCTTGGTGGGCGGTATGTTCGCGCATTTCAAGTGCAATCAGCCCGCGCATGCCAAGACAGGTGATGACCCTGCAATTTGAACGCATGCACAGGTTGATGACACTCATGGGCAGTGTAATGTGGCCCAAATCAATTTGTATTTTGCTGACCCACCAATATTTCTTGCATAAGCATTAAGATATCGATTGTAAACTTTAGACTTACGGTTGCTAACCTGATAGCTGCATTGTGCTGACAGGTCAGCTTTAAAGTATATAAAAATGAAAGAACGACTAGACTCACGGTCAGTCCTAATAATAAAGCGCATAGGTTAAATCTGTGTCGTTTGATTTGATTGATATCAACTCAATAATTTGAGGATTATTGAGGTTTAGATAATCGCTATAATTTTAGGATTATAGCGCAGGCAGGGTAATTGCTAATTGAAGACGCTACTCAAAGGATATAATTTTAGGATTTTATCTTTGAGAGCTGCGTGCTAGGCAATTACTCCAACAGTAACTGTGTGAATGGTGTTATTGTACCGATCTACTGCTATATTTATTATCTCTTTAAGTGAAAAATCTAAATATTCTTCTTGAAGACATCTAACGATTTCAATGATAGTAGAGAGTACTCTTTCTACGGTTCCGTTGACTTCACTTCTTTGACTGGGAGTTAAGTATAATTCGATTCCTAATGACTTGATATAATTGACAATGATCGGGCTCACGAGGCCTCTTTCATTATCGATGATAAGTATTTTTGGCACGGCAAAAAAGTGTAAGACTTTGATGATCTTATCCCTCAGGTGGAGCACAGATTTATCTTTCATATGGAAAAATTTAGTATATTTAGAGAATTTGTCGATGATAGATATATATATTTCCTTTTTTACTTCGACTATGTCCATGTGTAAGATTTCAGAAGGATACGAGGGAACAGGAGTCTCTTGTATTTCGGGCTTGTGAGGATGTCTATCATATTTGTTTTTAATGCAGACATCGCATGATTTTACCCACTTTTTACCTGGATCGCCATGTGAGGAAAGTAATAGTTTTCTAATATCTGATAATCTCATAATTTCGGTGAGCTCTTTTGTGCTCGGTTTCTATGATGCGTAGTACATTCTCTGGATTGGAAATATCCTCGACTATCCTTTGAGTAAGTCTGATCTTGAATTTATTGAAATGTTGTCGATATAAATACGATCTTGCAATACTTGGATATTTCGTTCAGAAATCTTTATACCATTAATGATGATTGGATTTAATTTTTCTTTAAGGATTTTTAAAAGGCCTTCTTTGGTTATTCGACTTAGTTTGACGAAATGCCGATGATAACCTGGATGGGGCTGTTCGAATGCTTTCCCTTCAGAAATAATTATTTAATTCTTAAAGGTGTTTATTGGGGCCTCACAAGACGGTATCAGATCAGTACTATCCTCTTCGGCGCTATGAACTGTACAAGAAGATGTAGTTAGAATATTTGTGTCCGTTTTCAGTCTGGACAGTGCATCAGTCACATGATTGGTTTTTCCAGGTTTGTATATAAGTTCACAGTTGTACTCCTCAATTCGAGCCTTCCATCTTTTAAGCTTCGCAGTATTATTTCTGTTGCTAAGGCTGAAGGTTACCGGCTGGTGGTCTGTGAGAATTTTAATTTTTTTCGCACCATAGAGATAATTTCTCAAATTGTCTAAGGACCAAACTATCGTTAACATTTCTCGTTCGTTGGTAGCGTAATTTTCCTCGGTTTTGTTGAGGGACCTCAATATATACGTGATGGGTTTATCCTTTCCTATTTCTCCTTGTGAGAGTACGGCTCCATTTGCATTTTCAGAAACGTCTGTGGTCAGCACAAAGGGCTTAGAGAAATCTGGAAATATGAGGATTTCTGAGGAAGTTAAAAGCTCCTTTAAGCTATTGAATGCTTTCAATTCTTTTTCATCCATTTTGATTTGTAATTTCTTGGACTGAGTGGACTTTATTTGTCCATTATCTCCCCTAGTAAGATTTATAAGTGGCTTAGCAATCTTGGCAAAGTCTCGGATAAATCTCCGATAATATGAAGCCATGCCTAGGAAGCTTTTTAAGGGGGATAGCCACCGTGATGGGTCAAAGAAATAAAAAAAATTTTGTTTTAAATCACAGTTTATATGATCAAAAATATGTGTACGAAATTGCAAGTCAAAATTTCAAAAATTGACTAAGTTACAATGATGTAGTGAGAGCAGGTAGACCGATCAGCTGCTCAGTATCGCATCGAAAAAGTTAATAAAAAAATTAAGAAAGTCAACAAGACCCCTGAAGATGAAGAGGAAGTCATATGGTCCATGTCTCGATAGTTTAATATAGGTATGAAAGTTTTAATTTTTTTTATACATGATTTCATTACGAGAGAAATGGACTAAAATCTTTAAACGCATTTTTCTCGTAACGACTTTTTTTGAACTGGTCACATCAATAACTCGATCAACTATTAACCGATGTCTAATTTTTTGTTTTTGTTTTGTTCGTCTTAGTAGTGGTTAAGGTTAAGCGTAGCCGATTTGAAAAATTTTGTTTTTTCCTATTTTTTAAACTATTTGAAAACCAAAAAAAAAACAGTCGAAAAAATTAAAATATTGTCAATCGGTCACCATTTTGTGAAAAATCAAAATCAAAAATAACGGCTACGTACAACGATAACTACATTCATACAGATTACAAATTTTTTTTTGTTTTTTTAGAGCACCGGCTTTTAAAAAATCGATGCGACCATGAAGGGGGAATTTTTTTTCAGGCGCTACGGTATCGTTTATATTGGTAAAACTATTTAATATTTTTTAATACAAATTTGTGGAAAAATTATTAGATGTGTACTTAATAAAATAAAAAAAAACCCATCCAAAAATTCCTCTACTTGCTCGGTCAAAAAATATATTTAAAAATCACTAATTTTTCGGCCGTCACAGTGGCTATCCCCCTTAAATCCTTGAGATTTTCTGGAGGCTTGATCCTATTGATCGCATTTACCTTCCTCTCATCAGGTTTGATGCCTTTATCTGTTATGAGGAAGCCTAGGAATTCAGTTTCCGTTTTAAGGAACTGTGTTTTGTCTAGGTTGACACGGAGATTAGCTTTAGCAAGTTTTTCGAATACCCTTGCTATATTCTATATGTGCTCAGTTTCGGTACTTCCAAATATTAAAATGTCTTTTACAAAAGAAAAACTTCCTTTTAATTTTGTGTATCTTTATTTTGATTCGTAATCGATTTTCGACCGTAATCGTTCGGTCTTCCTCAGCGAGGAAGATACACAAAATTAAAAGGAAGTTTTTCTTTTATAAAAACACGTAGTGTTTTGTGAAGATGAAATCAATTACTAATATTAAAATGTCGTCAATGTACACATAGCAAATCTTTCCTATGTATTCCTTGAGGACATCGTCTATTGCACGCTGAAATATTGCTGGGGCATTTTTAGGCCAAATGGAAGACGAGTGAACTCATACTTTCCATTCATAGTAGAGAAAGCGGTTTTGGGTATATCTTCCTTTTTCATCTTAATCTGATGAAACCCTGATGTAAGGTCTATGGTAGTAAAGAATTTTGAATTTCCCAAACTGGAGTGGTGCTACAGATGTCTGGTATGGGGTAGGTGTCAGAAATTGCGACTGAATTAAGTTTTTTGTAATCAATTACCATGCGATACTTTCTTTTGCCAGAACCGTCCAATTTCTTGTCAACTATCCATATGGGAGAGTTGTAAGAACTTTTTGATGGCCTTATGACTCCATCCCTTAAAAGTTGATTTATTTGTGATTTGACTTCTTCCCTCATATTGGCAGGGTATGGATAGGATTTCGCATAAATCGGTTTGTCTGTAATCGTTTTAATTTCCGCTTCGATGTTAGTATTGACTGTCTGGCGTGTATCTATAGGTCCAAACAGATTCTTGTATTTGAATATGATTTCCTGAAGTTTTTGCCATGTACTCTAAGAGGTATTAGAATATTTGGTTTTATCCTTAGAAGATTATTCTTTCGGTCGATAATAGCTTCCAGTTCTTTCAAAGTATCGTCTCCGATAATGCCATCGAAAGATTTCAAGTTAGGTAAAACAAAGACGGTGACCTGTGTATCATTTCCAATACTTGAAAAAAATCTCCCCATGACTTTCTCGGTGATTTTAATTTTCCCCCCAGCTGATTCTATTGTAAATGGTTGATCAGTTGACACTTTTTTCCTAGCGAGCTCTGGTCTTATAAAATTCTTATTAGCTGCAGTATCGATCAGAAATTATTATTATTAACTCGCTGTTGTTTTCGTGGATATGTGCCTGAGTTATTATCAGGATATCTTTTGCAGGATAGTAGTCATCAGGTCGATTTATGAAACGATCGATATCCATTGGCTGTGGAGGTTTTGGTGCATGAGGCCTTGAGGGAGGATTCGGGCGCTGTTGATGCTGTATGTCGTATGCTTCATTCTTTTGTGCTATCGACAGCGTCCTTGGCAAAAACCTGGGTGCTGGCCTTGGTGCAGTAATGGCAATTGGCTGCTTATATGAAGGCGAGAAAATTTGATTCGTCGGTGATGTAACCGAATTAACAGAATGTGAATGTTTAACAGAAATGTTTCGGTAATTTAGGTTTTGCATCTCTAAACAGGATCTTCCGATCTGTAACTTCAGCAGAAATCGTTGAAAGGAACACCCAATCTTTCTGCGTGTCTGCCAATCAGACAGTGTCCCGTCAGTACGGATACGATGGACCTCAAGGTTTCGCGGCTCGTGATAAGAAGCCGCTTGGTGCGTTTGGAGCATAGTACGTGCCAAGTTTGCCTGGTTGTCCTACAGGTTTCTTTCAGTAGCCAGGCTCTATTCGCAGCCTCCACGTAGTACTGCCTAAATCCTAGCTTTATAGTGGCTAGGGGTTGGCCGACTTGGCGGGTAAGTGTATACTCCTTAAGCTTAGTGCCAGCTCTCGCTAGGGCATCAGCTTCGCAATTTTCCGGTATATCACTATGCCCCGGTACCCAGCAAAGAATGACTTCACAGTGAAGCGACACTACGTTCAGTTGGGTGCGACATTCCATTACCATTTCGAGTGAGCTATACACGTTGGACAATGATTGGATAGCAGCTTGACTGTCAGAGAAAATGTTTAGATTTCATATGAACATTTTCTGGTTTCGCAGCCAGTCTACTACCTTGGAAATCGCAATGACCTGTGCCTGAAAAACACTGCAGTGGTCTGGTAGCCGGAAGGATAGTTTCAGGCCTAGCTGTTCTGAGGAAACGCCACAGCTAAATTTTTCATTCATTTTTGAGCCCTTCAATATGCAAATCTTAATAGGAATGTGCTATCCGCGTCTTATATTTTTTATATTTTATTATTTTAATTTAGCTCCTAATATGATCAATTGTTTAAAATGCTACTTCTGTCCTGCACCGTCTTTTCTAATTTTTAATGTATTATCGCATAAGGAATTTACAACTTGGTTTTAGGTGAAGTTGCGGCAAGAATTTTTCTAAACAATTCAAAATAAATAACCACCTACCTATACCCTATCCCAAAATCTGACGCTAAAATTTATTGAAAAGAATAATTTTTCATACGTTTTAGATTTCGAAATACTTTTGGATCGAATGGAAAATGAAATTTTAACAAGCAATGCGACCCTTGAATTCAACACGAACAACTTCTAAGTAAATTTTATGTGAATATTAAAAATGTTAAAAATAATTACTAATAATTTATTAAACAACAAAAATAATAAGAACTCCCTACATTTAGTGGAATGAGTTAATATTGATCGTATCATTTGATTTGGTGGAAGTCAGATTGAGTATTTACGATGAGGAGTGGAGGTTTATGACTGGCCTTTTTTATAACGTAAGGGATTATTTTCATATCGGCGATTGAAAGATGAAAAGGGTCAGCGAATTTTTTTCAGCAAATTGAGATTTATTAGTTATTGAATGCATAGTTTGTTTCTACGCCGTCTGAACTATATTTTGTCGCGTGAGTACCATTTTTGGTAGTTGCGTCCAAAAAAAATCCAGAAGTGCAGCAATTGTATTTGTACTATTTCACCATTTTACTACATTAGAAAGATTAATAAACGTGTCCTAATTTGCAGTTAATCCTAAACATATAATATCGTCACCTAGATGCAAGAATTAGGTAACTTTTTTCTTAGTTTTAAAATATTAGAGAAAAAAGTGTTTTTGACTTCACTAGAACGTTTCTGACGAAGAATACGAATGATATGATAACATCGTTGAATAAATGTTTTAGCTTATTTCGATTAGTTACTTAGTTTTTTCGCTAAACCGTATCTAGAACTGCACACACACACACACACATATATATATATATATATATATATATATATATATATATATATATATATATATATATATATATACTGGGCAAAAATATTCATGGATTTGGATGTTTTTTTTTACCCAATGAAGTAATAAAGTTTTGTTTGGTACAAAAGTTCATTAGGATTTTCCATTTAATGATCCTTCCAATGATTTTCACTAGGCTAGGCAAAAAAAAGTCCGTGAACACATGTTTTATTGAAGGTATTGAAGCAGTTTGGGAGACCACTTATTGCTTTAAACCGAAACCTTGATTACTTATGATATTAATTAGGATGCGCGGCCAGCAGGCCTCATACTGGACGCCCGCCAAAACTCAATTCCGCACATAAACTAGAGATTTAAAAATGTTTTGTGAGAAACCGGGTACAAGTGCATTGACAATCGCGCAAAACTTGTCGCAGGATTATGGAGTGACAGTTACACCACAAACTATCCGTAACCATTTGCACAAAAGTGGCTATCACGATCGAGTTCCAAGGAGGAAGCCATTTATAAAGAATCTTAATCGGAAACGCCGTCTCGAGTTTGCTAACGAACACCTGTCCAAGCCTCTTCGTTCTGGGAATGTGTTATTTTTTCGAACCAGAGCAAATTCAATTTATTTGGGTCCGACGGACGACAGAAAGTATGGCGGAAATCGAAGGAAGCCCTACAACTCAAAAACCTCAGACCTACGGTGAAGCGCGGCGGAGGAAATATAATGGTGTGGGGATGTATGAGTGCTGGAGGAATGGATAAACTGCACATAATTGAAGGTATTATGAATCAACATATGTACCTTGATATTCTGAGCGACAATTTATTTCAGAGTGCCAGAAAGTTAGGATTAGAGTTTTTCAACAAGATAACGACCCCAAGCATACTGCCCGAAAGGTTCAGGAATGGTTGCTTTACAGAGTAAGTCGACTTCTTAAGACCCTCCACAATCACCAGACCCGAATCCTATTGAGCATGAAAAGAGTCATCAAGGAAGGATGGGATCAAATTCCGGCAGAAATTACAACGAAACTAGTTGGATCGATGCAAGCACGTCTCCTGAAAGTAATCAAAAACAAAGGTGGCCCAACATCGTTTTGACTTAAATTTAAGCTTCATGTTTTAGTCTATAAATTACTACTTATATTGTGTTCACAGACTTTTTTCCAATATTTTTTAACCTTTTATTGATTTTCAAATTCTTGGGAGTTTTTCCAGCACAAAAATAATGTTTGAAATATACTTTGTGCTTTTCATGATATAAACAAAATGTTTTTCTTTTGAAAATATTACTTGTATGACCCTTGGAGCGAATTCAGATCATTTGCTTATGAGTGTTCACGAACTATTTTGCCCAGTATATATATATATGTATATATATATATATATACATACATATATATATATATAAATACACATATATATATATATATATACATACATATATATATATACACACACACATATATATATATACATATATATATATAAATATATCAAAACACCGAGATATTGAGTCAACTAGCTCTTGCATTCAGAAGGCGATATGCAGCAAAAATTCAATGTCAATAAAATGTAACGTACGATAGGGGAAGTAAACTCCGGCCATGAATAAACTTAAAAATTTGCGCAATTGCCGGGAAAATAATTTTCCTCGGCTACAGTAAGAGCCCATTTTTGTAAACATATTATTTGTGGTTTAACTCTTATATCCTGGATAGGAATTCGTCTAATACAGCTCGATATTCGCTATTTATTCGGATATGCTCTGTATCTTGGTTTCTCTTGGTGCAATTGCATATCAGCCGCGCGTCATGATCCAAAGAACTCCGAGTTCCCCCACATGCTTCGCGCGAAGGTAGCCGCATTGGAACATTCACCTAACGGTAACGGTTCGTATCCGCTACGTGCGTACGCGGCTTAAGATGTTCGTGGAGTTAAGCCCTTACGGGTAGGAATGTGACCCTGTAACCTCTAAGGAACTTTGTGTTTCCTAACTTCGTGAATAAATTTTATGCTTTGCCGAGTTTATTGAACGAAACTTGAAAGATTAAAAATGCCGCCACGATTTCCTATTTGGACATTCTCCATTAAAAATGCCGCATCGTGGCAGTACAGCAAAACATTAACACAATTTTCCTAAGGACTAAGATATTTCAGCTGGAATATAGTTTCAAAAATATTGTTTCTCACGTTTTATTTCTAGGACTTACTTGACTTTGTGCCAACAAAATGATTTGTTTATGATACTCCATACAACCTGAAAAGCAAATGAGTTAGTCATAAACTAGAGGTATACAAAATAATTAGCTTACACCTTCGTGCTGCATTTTGGAATTTAATCTCTCTACTTCAGCCTGGAACCCGTAACAATTCTAGCCGGGTCGAGCACGTGCACTTGTATTAACAATTATGAACGCGAACAAATGACGCCTGCATTGCAATTCTAACCTCGTCGATGCAAGTGTAGTGTGTAAATGTGAAATAGTGATACAGTTATCAGCTGAACAATTTCACCACATCTTCGAGGTGAAAAAACAGCAATGGAATGACTTTATCTAGAACATAACTTTGTAATTCATTTTATGCCACCGACGATTGAGTTTATCTTCAACATAACAGTTTTCAATATGCTCACCGTACCATAGTTAATTTTAAGCAGGTTATCTTTGAATACGACTGTTTCTTCCCGTGCTTTTTCACCCGGCTGGTTTGTGTCCGCGCTTCAATGCTTGACTTGAGCCTTGGCAGCATCCCAGTTAGAAATGTTGAATGTGTAATGTGTTCCAACTAAAATCCTTCACTCATATTCTATTAAGTGAATGTCTTCTCTGTTGGATAAAACCTTGCCTTTTGATTTTTTCTAAATTCAAATGACAGTCTGGTGATAGGTTTTTTGGGGGTTTTTACCCCAAGAAATAGTTCTGAATATTTTTACCCCCAAAATACCCCTGCGAGAACTTAAAAGCCCGTTTTGGGGGAAAACCCCCAATCTGGTAGCACTGATGCAGAGTGCCGAGAGCATAGTCTATGGATACACTAGTCGTTAAACTTAGAGTAAAAATTGGACTATCAATTTTCAACGCTGGGTACACAGTATAGGTAGACCTTTGAATAGAGAGAATTAGGAACCGAAATGGCCTATGCTGCCCCCATTGAATAAGGAGAATAAGGAAGCGAAGTCACCTATGCCCGCCTGTAAGCGGTGGTGAAGCAATTTTACTACATTCAAAGCACTTGCTCTCATGAGAGTGCAAAGCGAAAGCAGCACACATTTCCCCTTACTCGCCCCGTGGCCCATACATTTCACCTACACTGCTGCCTTGTCACACAGCAAGGTGTACAATACATACAAATTCCCTCACGGATAGTATACCGTGGTCAAACTTGAGTGTCAAACTTAGTCCCATATGTTTCTTGTTTCGGCCATTTTTTTTGCGGAATTTCTTTGGCGGGATCGAGCGTGACGCGTAAAAGTTATAAAAAATCGCCGAAAAGGAACTATTTAGTGAAAAACTGGTGTGTAATCGCGAAACGACAGAATAATATATCGTGTTTCACTGATTCATTGGTGAAAAAATAAAAGATTGCTGTATAGTAAGAAGACAATGCGTTGCTGCTACCCGGAATGCAAATCATTGCAGGGAAACAAAGCCGTCCGACTTTCTTTCTTTCAGTGAGTAAATAACATTTCACTTTGTACAAAAAGTTTTGGTTAAGTAGATATTTGTGATGTTTTCATTTAAAATTTGAAGTGCAAAGTTAAGTAATTGCATTTCCAGCCATGCTAGACTTAGTTGTCAAATTCGAGACATATGATCATCGGCAGTTCAGTGTCGGCACAATTATATCATGAAGTGGGGTTATCAACTTTTTGAATTTATTTTCAGATTTCCGAAGTCACCAAGTCGAGCCGCACAATGGCTACATATGTAAGGCCTCCTCCGAAAAGCTTTCAATTAGAAATAAGTATAGCAAATTAATTCATTTTAAGGGGATGTACATTATATCCATAATTATGTATGTTAGTCTGTTTGATTTAAGCTAATTTTATAATTATAAATGTATAAATTAGTTAAATAAATTTTTGTTGTACTTCCTGTTGTTAATCCAAGACTTTAATTTCCCAATAATTTCTTTAGGCAATATAAATTTTTGAATGAAACCCATTTGAATCAACGATTTTCACCTACGGCACTGGTGCATTTTGCGTGATTTTCTGTCTCGTTCTACGAAAGTCGAAAATTGCTTCAATTCTCTTTGCTGATTTCGCTTCCTTACTCTCCTTATTCAATGCCCGCAACCTTTGAATAGAGAGAATAAGGAACCGAAATGGCCTATGCTGCCCCATAAGCGGCGGTGAAGCATTTTCACTACATACGCAACTTATTTACCGAAGAGAGCGATAATCAATCCACGTTGCCCCTTGCTTGCCCCGCAACCTAAACATTGCACCAATACTGCTTACTACTCACACAGCAAGGTGTACAATACTTGAAAAGCTCCTCACGGACGCTATGCTGTGGTCAAACTAAATGCCAAGAAGCACTCACACTGATCGCCGTCCAGCCAATCCGAAATTAGGATGACGACATCGCTCTGTTACGCGATTGGTGCATTGTACTTTTGGTCGTTTTGTCTTCCATGCTCCACGTGGTGATTTTCGGCGCGTTGTGTAAATTCGCAAAATACTCGGTGGAAATAAAACATTCAGTTGGAAAAGTGTAGTGTAATTGAGAAAGAGTGCTGTACTATAAGTTGTTTAAGTGAATAAGTAGTGAAATTGTGAACAATTATTGTGTAAATTACAAAAATGCGTTGCTGTTATCCCGGCTGCAAGTCTTTGCTAGGAAGCAAATCTTGTCGCGTTTCATTTTTCCGGTGAGTAGCTAAAAGTCAGTTTTATGGAAATAACACAACTTATCTGCATATAATCAATGTTTTCATTGAAAAATTCACGCGCGATGCTAAGCAATTGCTTTGTACATTTAGGTCAAACTAATTGTCAAAACCGAATCATGTGCTGCTCAGCAGTCCAGAGTCGGTGCAGCGCTAGAATGACGTGGGGCATTAAAAATTTTGTATGTCATTTCAGGCTCCCAACGTCACCAACTCCGGCTTCCGAATGGATGGAAATAATTGAAGGAAACGATCCCGCATGAAGAAAAAAATTTGTGAGCTTCATTTTGAATCGGGGTATATAAATACAGTCAACTCCGGTTATAACGAACCTCAAGGGACCGGGAAGATTGGTTCGCTATAGCCGATGTTCGTTATAGACGGAGGCAGAAATTGATTGAAAAATTTTATTCTTAAGTTATGCGCGTATATTATTTATACATTCTGAAAATAATTTGTTATTTTAGTTTGCATTTGGGTGTTCAGTGCTGTCTCGTCTGTATATGCTTCTAATTCAGCCAAACTATTTAGAATAGTTTGAGATGCATCGCGCGATTGAAGAAAGGTACGAAGTTCACTTAAATTTTGTTTTGCTGCACTAACAGTTATAGCCTGTGCTCTATGTGGCATGTCATCTTCATCCTCAGTTTCCGAATTGTCACGATAAGTGCTGGCACAACCACTTACAGAAGAAACGATGTCATCGTCGGTTAAAAAATCAAATGTGATGAGGTTATTATCTACGGTAATGTAGTCATGTGAAATGAAGATATTGGATCCTTCGGAACCTATGGTCCTCGATTCCTGTTGACCATCTTGTATTGATATTTCAGCGTTAGCATTTGGTACACCTTCAACATTAGTTAAATAAAAACCAGCATGCTTAAAACAGTTTTTTATTGTTTGAGAGGATACTCTTTGCCAAGATCTATGAATAAGATTGATCGCGTCCAGAATAGTAACAGTAGCTGTTGTGCCAGCATCAATGTTTTGAACAATATTTAACAAAAGAGCTTGCCGATAGCGACTTTTCACGGCATATATAACACCCTGGTCCATGGATTGAAGTAACGAACTAGTATTTGGTGGCATAAAAACAAGCTTAATGGATCGTAACTGGTCAACTTTTGGATGCGCTGGGCAATTATCCACTAACAAGACAATTCTCCGTTTGTTTCTAGCATATTCTACATCCCATTTCCGTAAGTATTCGGTGAAAATTTCAGATGTCATCCATGACTTGGTGTTTGCACGATAATCAACAGGTAAACTCTTCACGTGTTTAAAACATCGCGGATTTTGTGCTTTGCCGATTACTAGCAGCTTTCGTTTCTCTGATCCCGACATGTTGGCACATACTAAAATTGTTATTCTATCCTTAGCTTGCTTACACTGCTCTCCTTTAAACTTTAAAGTTCTGTTGGGAGCTAATTTATAGAAAAGGCCAGTTTCGTCGGCATTGAATACGCCATCAACGTGGAATTCTTGTTTAATTAATGGCCAAACAGTGGTAATCCAATTGTCAACAATAGATGTTTCTACAGCTACTGCTTCACCCACAATTTTCCCGCTGCATACATTATGACGTGCCTTCCATCGCTCGATCCAACCTTCACTGCAAACAAATTCGTTCTGTATTTTCCTGGCGAAATCTTCTGCTTTTGTTTTTAAAACTGCAACACTGATACAAACATTATTTAATCGCTTTCGAGTGAACCATTTTATTAACATTTGATCGACATCATCGCGCACGGATTTCCGATTTTTTTTCACTTTCACGTTAGTTTTTTCGAATGCACTAAGCAATTCCAGCTTATTTTTGTAAATTTTTCCTACTGTGGACTTGCACAAGCCTCGTTTTCGGCATACGACACTGCATTTTCCCACTTTCAATTTCACCAACAATTTCACATTTTTCCTCTAAGGAAAAAGCTTTTCGTTTTCGAGCATCACCCATTGTTCTTCACTGCAGAATATTATTTCGTTACTACATAGACGAACAATACAACCACATTCGGGGAAGTCCCCAATTATATCGAGGTGTTCTTTACGCACACTCATCACACTCACCGTATACATCGAAGCATCGTTCATAGATTAGTGTCACGAAGTTCGTTATAGGCATGTTTTAAGCCAAATCGGATGGAAAATTAGTTCGTTACATCCGATAGTTCGTTATATACGAGTTCGCTATAAACGTTTATTTTTAATACATTTCCTAATGGTCACGCGCCGGGACTTAAGAATAGGTTCGCTATAAACCATGGTTCGTTATAACCCGGGCCGTTATAACCGGAGTTGACTGTATATATAAAATATATAATAGGTGGTGACTCAAAGCTTCAAAATAGAAAAGTGTGTGAGCTCCATTTCGAGGAGACAGATATGTTGAGGGGCGCAAGGCGGAAATATTTGAAGCCGTATGCTGTACCGAAAGCGGCATTAAATGTGGTAAGTAGATTCTTTCAGCTTTAAAAAATATTGTCATCATTATTTTTCTTTAGGAAATAGATAACTGTGATATACGCGCTGCACGTGAAGGAGTAAATTATCGAAATATTCCTGGAACATCGACTGGACCAGAGAATGTATGTTGGTCTATTTTATTTAAGATACTTTTCCAATTATAAATGTATAAATGTTACGAACCAAGCGAAATCCTTGCTTGCAACTATAATCGCATTTAGAAACAAAGACTGGGTCTTCTCCTTGCCTCGGTATCTTCATGGGTAAATAGCAATAAAAACAGGGATCAGCGCTGTAAATACATATTGCATGAGTGGTGACCATCTGTGTAAACAGAAAAGGGCCGAGAAGAAAGAACAATCAGTAGGAAAGTAGCATACTAACATTGAATCGCATGAAATTATGGAATAGGAATGTTAAGTGAAATGAATGTGTGAAAGCAGCATGTATGTGACGAAAAACAATGAAAAAGGGTTGCTGGTCCCTGGATCATCAAGATGATCGTGGCAGATTGCCAGCCAAAATACCTAAGTATGCCTTGGCAAGCAAATGACCTGAAAAATGGCGCAAAATGTTCGCAATGCCCTACAGGCAGATAATATCCAGTTTTTTCTGCGAAAAAATCAAAAGCTCCAGAAAGAAAGCCATAATACGCAAGTATCCCTGGGCAATCAAATGACCGGAAAAATGGCGCAAAATGTTCGCAATACCCTACAGGCAGATAATATCCAGTTTTTTCTGTGAAAAAATCAAAAGCTCCTGAAGGCCAGCTAAAATACGTAAGTATCCCTTGGAAAGCAAATGACCGAAAAAATGGCGCAAAATGTTCGCAATGCCCTACAGGCAGATAATATCCAGTTTTTTCCGCGAAAAAATCAAAAGCTCCTGAAGGCCAGCCAAAATACCTAAGTATGCCTTGGCAAGCAAATGACCTGAAAAATGGCGCAAAATGTTCGCAATGCCCTACAGGCAGATAATATCCAGTTTTTTCTGCGAAAAAATCAAAAGCTCCAGAAAGCCAGCCATAATACGTAAGTATCCCTGGGCAATCAAATGACCGGAAAAATGGCGCAAAATGTTCGCAATGCCCTACAGGCAGATAATATCCAGTTTTTTCTGTGAAAAAATCAAAAGCTCCTGAAGGCCAGCCAAAATACGTAAGTATCCCTTGGCAAGCAAATGACCGAAAAAATGGCGCAAAATGTTCGCAATGCCCTACAGGCAGATAATATCCAGTTTTTTCCGCGAAAAAATCAAAAGCTCCTGAAAGCCAGCCAAAATACGTAAGTATCCCTTGGCAAGCAAATGACCGGAAAAATGGCGCAAAATGTTCGCAATGCCCTACAGGCAGATAATATCCAATTTTTTTCCGCGAAAAAATCAAAAGCTTCTGAAAGCCAGCCAAAATACGTAAGTATCCCTTGGCAAGCAAATGACCGGAAAAATGGCGCAAAATGCTCGCAATGCCCTACAGGGAGATAATATCCGGTTTTTTCCGCGAAAATATCAAGAGCTCCTGAAGGCCAGCCAAAATACGTAAGTATCCCTTGGCAAGCAAATGACCGGAAAAATGGCGCAAAATGTTCGCAATGCCCTACAGGCAGATAATATCCGGGTTTTTTTCGCGAAAAAATCAAAAGCTCCTGAAAGCCAGCCAAAATACGTAAGTATCCCTTGGCAAGCAAATGACCGGAAAAATGGCACAAAATGTTTGCAATGCCCTACAGGAAGATAATATCCGGTTTTTTTCGCGAAAAAATCAAAAGCTCCTGAAGGCCAGCCAAAATACGTGAGTATCCCTTGGCAAGCAAATGACCGCAAAAATGGCGCAAAATGTTCGCAATGCCCCACAGGCAGATAATATCCGGTTTTTTTCGCCAAAAAATCAAAAGCTCCTGAAAGCCAGCCAAAATACGTAAGTATCCCTTGGCAAGCAAATGACCGGAAAAATGGCGCAATATGTTTGCAATGCCCTACAGGCAGATATTATCCAGTTTTTTCCGCGACAAAATCAAAAGCTCCTGAAGGCCAGCCAAAATACGTACGTACTTTGGGAAGCAAATGACCGGAAAAATGGCGCAAAATGTTCGCAATGCCCTACAGGCAGATAATATCCATTTTTTTCCGCGAAAAAATCAAAAGCTCGTGAAGGCCAGCCAAAATGCGTAAGTATCACTTGGCAAGCAAATGACCGGAAAAATGGCGCAAAATGCTCGCAATGCCCTACAGGCAGATAATATCCAGTTTTTTCCGCGAAAATATCAACAGCTCCTGAAGGCCAGCCAAAATACGTAAGTATCCTTTGGCAAGCAAATGACCGGAAAAATGGCGCAAAATGTTCGCAATGCCCTACAGGCAGATAATATCCAGTTTTTTCCGCGAAAAATTCAAAAGCTCCTGAAGGCCAGCCAAAATACGTAAGTATCCCTTGGCAAGCAAATGACCTGAAAAATGACGAAAAATGTTCGCAATGCCCTACAGGCAGATAATATCCAGTTTTTTCCGCGAAAAAATCAAAAGCTCCTGAAGGCTAGCCAAAATACGTAAGTATCCCTTGGCAAGCAAATGACCGGAAAAATGGCGCAAAATGTTCGCAATGCCCTACAGGCAGATAATATCCAGTTTTTTCCGCGAAAAAATCAAAAGCTCCTGAAGGCAAGCCAAAATACCTAAGTATGACTTGGCAAGCAAATGACCTGAAAAATGGCGCAAAATGTTCGCAATGCCCTACAGACAGATAATATCCAGTTTTTTCCGCGAAAAAATCAAAAGCTCCAGAAAGCCAGCCAAAATACGTAAGTATCCCTGGGCAATCAAATGACCGGAAAAATGGCGCAAAATGTTCGCAATGCCCTACAGGCAGATAATATCCAGCTTTTTCCGCGAAAAAATCAAAAGCTCCTGAAGGCCAGCCAAAATACGTAAGTATCCCTTGGCAAGCAAATGACCGGAAAAATGGCGCAAAATGTTTGCAATGCCCTACAGGCAGATAATATCCAGTTTTTTCCGCGAAAAAGCAAAAGCTCCTGAAGGCCAGCCAAAATACGTAAGTATCCCTTGGCAAGCAAATGACCGCAAAAATGGCGCAAAATGTTCGCAATGCCCCACAGGCAGATAATATCCGGTTTTTTTCGCCAAAAAATCAAAAGCTCCTGAAAGCCAGCCAAAATACGTAAGTATCCCTTGGCAAGCAAATGACCGGAAAAATGGCGCAATATGTTTGCAATGCCCTACAGGCAGATATTATCCAGTTTTTTCCGCGACAAAATCAAAAGCTCCTGAAGGCCAGCCAAAATACGTACGTACTTTGGGAAGCAAATGACCGGAAAAATGGCGCAAAATGTTCGCAATGCCCTACAGGCAGATAATATCCATTTTTTTTCCGCGAAAAAATCAAAAGCTCGTGAAGGCCAGCCAAAATGCGTAAGTATCCCTTGGCAAGCAAATGACCGGAAAAATGGCGCAAAATGCTCGCAATGCCCTACAGGCAGATAATATCCAGTTTTTTCCGCGAAAATATCAACAGCTCCTGAAGGCCAGCCAAAATACGTAAGTATCCTTTGGCAAGCAAATGACCGGAAAAATGGCGCAAAATGTTCGCAATGCCCTACAGGCAGATAATATCCAGTTTTTTCCGCGAAAAATTCAAAAGCTCCTGAAGGCCAGCCAAAATACGTAAGTATCCCTTGGCAAGCAAATGACCTGAAAAATGGCGAAAAATGTTCGCAATGCCCTACAGGCAGATAATATCCAGTTTTTTCCGCGAAAAAATCAAAAGCTCCTGAAGGCTAGCCAAAATACGTAAGTATCCCTTGGCAAGCAAATGACCGGAAAAATGGCGCAAAATGTTCGCAATGCCCTACAGGCAGATAATATCCAGTTTTTTCCGCGAAAAAATCAAAAGCTCCTGAAGGCAAGCCAAAATACCTAAGTATGACTTGGCAAGCAAATGACCTGAAAAATGGCGCAAAATGTTCGCAATGCCCTACAGACAGATAATATCCAGTTTTTTCCGCGAAAAAATCAAAAGCTCCAGAAAGCCAGCCAAAATACGTAAGTATCCCTGGGCAATCAAATGACCGGAAAAATGGCGCAAAATGTTCGCAATGCCCTACAGGCAGATAATATCCAGCTTTTTCCGCGAAAAAATCAAAAGCTCCTGAAGGCCAGCCAAAATACGAAAGTATCCCTTGGCAAGCAAATGACCGGAAAAATGGCGCAAAATGTTTGCAATGCCCTACAGGCAGATAATATCCAGTTTTTTCCGCGAAAAAAACAAAAGCTCCTGAAGGCCAGCCAAAATACGTAAGTATCCCTTGGCAAGCAAATGACCGGAAAAATGGCGCAAAATGTTCGCAATGCCCTACAGGCAGATAATATCCAGTTTTTTCTGCGAAAAAATCACAAGCTCCTGAAAGCCAGCCAAAATACGTAAGTATCCCTTGGCAAGCAAATGACCGGAAAAATGGCGCAAAATGTTCGCAATGCCCTACAGGCAGATAATATCCAATTTTTTTCCGCGAAAAAATCAAAAGCTTCTGAAAGCCAGCCAAAATACGTAAGTATCCCTTGGCAAGCAAATGACCGGAAAAATGGCGCAAAATGCTCGCAATGCCCTACAGGCAGATAATATCCGGTTTTTTTCGCGAAAAAAGCAAAAGCTCCTGAAAGCCAGCCAAAATACGTAAGTATCCCTTGACAAGCAAATGACCGGAAAAATGGCACAAAATGTTCGCAATGCCCTACAGGCAGATAATATCCGGTTTTTTCCGCGAAAAAATCAAAAGCTCCTGAAAGCCAGCCAAAATACGTAAGTATCGCTTGGCAAGCAAATGACCGGAAATATGGCGCAATATGTTTGCAATGCCCTACAGGCAGATATTATCCAGTTTTTTCCGCGACAAAATCAAAAGCTCCTGAAGGCCAGCCAAAATACGTACGTACGTTGGGAAGCAAATGACCGGAAAATTGGCGCAAAATGTTCGCAATGCCCTACAGGCACATAATATCCAGTTTTTTCCGCGAAAAAATCAAAAGCTCCTGAAGGCCAGCCAAAATACGTAAGTATCCCCTGGCAAGCAAATGACCGAAAAAATGGCGCAAAATGTTCGCAATGCCCTACAGGCAGATAATATCCAGTTTTTTCCGCGAAAAAATCAAAAGCTCCTGAAGGCCAGCCAAAATACGTAAGTATCCCCTGGCAAGCAAATGACCGAAAAAATGGCGCAAAATGTTCGCAATGCCCTACAGGCAGATAATATCCAGTTTTTTCTGGGAAAAAATTAAAAGCTCCTGAAGGCCAGCCAAAATACGTAAGTATCCCTTGGCAAGCAAATGACCGGAAAAATGGCGCAAAATGCTCGCAATGCCCTACAGGCAGATAATATCCAGTTTTTTCCGCGAAAAAATCAAAAGCTCCTGAAGGCCAGCCAAAATACGTAAGTATCCCCTGGCAAGCAAATAACCGAAAAAATGACGCAAAATGTTCGCAATGCCCTACAGGCAGATAATATCCAGTTTTTTCTGGGAAAAAATTAAAAGCTCCTGAAGGCCAGCCAAAATACATAAGTATCCCTTGGCAAGCAACTGACCGGAAAAATGGCGCAAAATGTTCGCAATGCCCTACAGGCACATAATATCCAGTTTTTTCTGCGAAAAAATCAAAAGCTCCTGAAGGCCAGCCAAAATACGTAATTATCCCTTGGCAAGCAAATGGCCGGAAAAATGGCGCAAAATGTTCGCAATGCCCTACAGGCAGATAATATCCAGTTTTTTTCCGCGAAAAAATCAAAAGCTCCTGAAGGCCAGCCAAAATACGTAAGTATCCCTTGGCAAGCAAATGACCGGAAAAATAGCGCAAAATGTTCGCAATGCCCTACAGGCAGATAATATCCAGTTTTTTCTGGGAAAAAATCAAAAGCTCCTGAAAGCCAGCCAAAATACGTAAGTATCGCTTGGCAAGCAAATGACCGGAAAAATGGCGCAATATGTTTGCAATGCCCTACAGGCAGATATTATCCAGTTTTTTCCGCGAAAAAATCAAAAGCTCCTGAAAGCCAGCCAAAATACGTAAGTATCCCTTGGCTAGCAAATGACCGGAAAAATGGCGCAAAATGTTCGCAATGCCCTACAGGCAGATAATATCCAGTTTTTTCCGCGAAAAAATCAAAAGCTCCTGAAGGCCAGCCAAAATACGTAAGTATCCCTTGGCAAGCAAATGACCGGAAAAATGGCGCAAAATGTTCGCAATGCCCTACAGGCAGATAATATCCGGTTTTTTCCGCGAAAAAATCAAAAGCTCCTGAAAGCCAGGTAAAATACGTAAGTATCCCTTGGCAAACAAATGACCGGAAAAATGGCGCAAAATGTTCGCAATGCCCTACAGGCAGATAATATCCGGTTTTTTTCGCGAAAAAAGCAAAAGCTCCTGAAAGCCAGCCAAAATACGTAAGTATCCCTTGGCAAGCAAATGACCGGAAAAATGGCGCAAAATGTTCGCAATGAACTACAGGCAGATAATATCCAGTTTTTTCCGCGAAAAAATCAACAGCTCCTGAAAGCCAGCCAAAATACGTAAGTATCCCTTGGCAAGCAAATGACCGGAAAAATGGCGCAAAATGTTCGCAATGCCCTACAGGCAGATAATGTCCGGTTTTTTCCGCGAAAAAATCAAAAGCTCCTGAAAGCCAGCCAAAATACGAAAGTATCCCTTGGCAAGCAAATGACCGGAAAAATGGCGCAAAATGTTCGCAATGCCCTACAGGCAGATAATATCCAGCTTTTTCCGCGAAAAAATCAAAAGCTCCTGAAGGCCAGCCAAAATACCTAAGTATCCCTTGGCAAGCAAATGACCGGAAAAATGGCGCAAAATGTTTGCAATGCCCTACAGGCAGATAATATCCAGTTTTTTCCGCGAAAAAATCAAAAGCTCCTGAAGGCCAGCCAAAATACGTAAGTATCCCTTGGCAAGCAAATGACCGGAAAAATGGCGCAAAATGTTCGCAATGCCCTACAGGCAGATAATATCCAGTTTTTTCCGCGAAAAAATCAAAAGCTCCTGAAAGCCAGCCAAAATACGTAAGTATCCCTTGGCAAGCAAATGACCGGAAAAATGGCGCAAAATGTTCGCAATGCCCTACAGGCAGATAATATCCAATTTTTTTCCGCGAAAAAATCAAAAGCTTCTGAAAGCCAGCCAAAATACGTAAGTATCCCTTCGCAAGCAAATGACCGGAAAAATGGCGCAAAATGCTCGCAATGCCCTACAGGCAGATAATATCCGGTTTTTTTCGCGAAAAATTCAAAAGCTCCTGAAAGCCAGCCAAAATACGTAAGTATCCCTTGACAAGCAAATGACCGGAAAAACGGCGCAAAATGTTCGCAATGCCCTACAGGCAGATAATATCCAGTTTTTTCCGCGAAGACATCAAAAGCTCCTGAAAGCCAGCCAAAATACGTAAGTATCCCTTGGCAAGCAAATGACCGGAAAAATGGCGCAAAATGTTCGCAATGCCCTACAGGCAGATAATATCCGGTTTTTTCCGCGAAAAAATCAAAAGCTCCTGAAAGCCAGGTAAAATACGTAAGTATCCCTTGGCAAACGAATGACCGGAAAAATGGCGCAAAATGTTCGCAATGCCCTACAGGCAGATAATATCCGGTTTTTTTCGCGAAAAAAGCAAAAGCTCCTGAAAGCCAGCCAAAATACGTAAGTATCCCTTGGCAAGCAAATGACCGGAAAAATGGCGCAAAATGTTCGCAATGCCCTACAGGCAGATAATATCCAATTTTTTTCCGCGAAAAAATCAAAAGCTTCTGAAAGCCAGCCAAAATACGTAAGTATCCCTTGGCAAGCAAATGACCGGAAAAATGGCGCAAAATGCTCGCAATACCCTACAGGCAGATAATATCCGGTTTTTTTCGCGAAAAATTCAAAAGCTCCTGAAAGCCAGCCAAAATACGTAAGTATCCCTTGACAAGCAAATGACCGGAAAAATGGCGCAAAATGTTCGCAATGCCCTACAGGCAGATAATATCCAGTTTTTTCCGCGAAGACATCAAAAACTCCTGAAAGCCAGCCAAAATACGTAAGTATCCCTTGGCAAGCAAATGACCGGAAAAATGGCGCAAAATGTTCGCAATGCCCTACAGGCAGATAATATCCGGTTTTTTCCGCGAAAAAATCAAAAGCTCCTGAAAGCCAGGTAAAATACGTAAGTATCCCTTGGCAAACAAATGACCGGAAAAATGGCGCAAAATGTTCGCAATGCCCTACAGGCAGATAATATCCGGTTTTTTTCGCGAAAAAAGCAAAAGCTCCTGAAAGCCAGCCAAAATACGTAAGTATCCCTTGGCAAGCAAATGACCGGAAAAATGGCGCAAAATGTTCGCAATGCCCTACAGGCAGATAATATCCAGTTTTTTCCGCGAAAAAATCAACAGCTCCTGAAAGCCAGCAAAAATACGTAAGTATCCCTTGGCAAGCAAATGACCGGAAAAATGGCGCAAAATGTTCGCAATGCCCTACAGGCAGATAATATCCGGTTTTTCCGCGAAAAAATCAAAAGCTCCTGAAAGCCAGCCAAAATACGAAAGTATCCCTTGGCAAGCAAATGACCGGAAAAATGGCGCAAAATGTTCGCAATGCCCTACAGGCAGATAATATCCAGTTTTTTACGCGAAAAAATCAAAAGCTCCTGAAGGCCAGCCAAAATACGTAAGTATCCCTTGGCAAGCAAATGACCTGAAAAATGGCGCAAAATGTTTGCAATGCCCTACAGGCAGATAATATCCAGTTTTTTCCGCGAAAAAATCAAAATCTCCTGAAGGCCAGCCAAAATACGTAAGTATCCCTTGGCAAGCAAATGACCGGAAAAATGGCGCAAAATGTTCGCAATGCCCTACAGGCAGATAATATCCAATTTTTTTCCGCGAAAAAATCAAAAGCTTCTGAAAGCCAGCCAAAATACGTAAGTATCCCTTGGCAAGCAAATGACCTTAAAAATGGCGCAAAATGCTCGCACTGCCCTACAGGCAGATAATATCCGGTTTTTTTCGCGAAAAAAGCAAAAGCTCCTGAAAGCCAGCCAAAATATGTAAGTATCCCTTGACAAGCAAATGACCGGAAAAATGGCGCAAAATGTTCGCAATGCCCTACAGGCAGATAATATCCAGTTTTTTTCCGCGAAGACATCAAAAGCTCCTGAAAGCCAGCCAAAATACGTAAGTATCCCTTGGCAAGCAAATGACCGGAAAAATGGCGCAAAATGTTGGCAATGCCCTACAGGCAGATAATATCCGGTTTTTTCCGCGAAAAAATCAAAAGCTCCTGAAAGCCAGCCAAAATACGTAAGTATCCTTTGGCAAACAAATGACCGGAAAAATGGCGCAAAATGTTCGCAATGCCCTACAGGCAGATAATATCCGGTTTTTTTTCGCGAAAAAAGCAAAAGCTCCTGAAAGCCAGCCAAAATACGTAAGTATCCCTTGGCAAGCAAATGACCGGAAAAATAACGCAAAATGTTCGCAATGCCCTACAGGCAGATAATATCCAGTTTTTTCCGCGAAAAAATCAACAGCTCCTGAAAGCCAGCCAAAATACGTAAGTATCCCTTGGCAAGCAAATGACCGGAAAAATGGCGCAAAATGTTCGCAATGCCCTACAGGCAGATAATATCCGGTTTTTTCCGCGAAAAAATCAAAAGCTTCTGAAAGCCAGCCAAAATACGTAAGTATCCCTTGGCAAGCAAATGACCGGAAAAATGGCGCAAAATGTTTGCAATGCCCTACAGGCAGATACTATCCAGTTTTTTCCGCGAAAAAATCAAAAGCTCCTGAAAGCCAGCCAAAATACGTAAGTATCCCTTGGCAAGCAAATGACCGGAAAAATGGCGCAAAATGTTCGCAATGCCCTACAGGCAGATAATATCCAATTTTTTCCGCGAAAAAATCAAAAGCTCCTGAAAGCCAGCCAAAATACGTAAGTATCCCTTGGCAAGCAAATGACCGGAAAAATGGCGCAAAATGTTCGCAATGCCCTACAGGCAGATAATATCCAATTTTTTTCCGCGAAAAAATCAAAAGCTTCTGAAAGCCAGCCAAAATACGTAAGTATCCCTTGGCAAGCAAATGACCTTAAAAATGGCGCAAAATGCTCGCACTGCCCTACAGGCAGATAATATCCGGTTTTTTTCGCGAAAAAAGCAAAAGCTCCTGAAAGCCAGCCAAAATATGTAAGTATCCCTTGACAAGCAAATGACCGGAAAAATGGCGCAAAATGTTCGCAATGCCCTACAGGCAGATAATATCCAGTTTTTTTCCGCGAAGACATCAAAAGCTCCTGAAAGCCAGCCAAAATACGTAAGTATCCCTTGGCAAGCAAATGACCGGAAAAATGGCGCAAAATGTTGGCAATGCCCTACAGGCAGATAATATCCGGTTTTTTCCGCGAAAAAATCAAAAGCTCCTGAAAGCCAGCCAAAATACGTAAGTATCCTTTGGCAAACAAATGACCGGAAAAATGGCGCAAAATGTTCGCAATGCCCTACAGGCAGATAATATCCGGTTTTTTTTCGCGAAAAAAGCAAAAGCTCCTGAAAGCCAGCCAAAATACGTAAGTATCCCTTGGCAAGCAAATGACCGGAAAAATAACGCAAAATGTTCGCAATGCCCTACAGGCAGATAATATCCAGTTTTTTCCGCGAAAAAATCAACAGCTCCTGAAAGCCAGCCAAAATACGTAAGTATCCCTTGGCAAGCAAATGACCGGAAAAATGGCGCAAAATGTTCGCAATGCCCTACAGGCAGATAATATCCGGTTTTTTCCGCGAAAAAATCAAAAGCTTCTGAAAGCCAGCCAAAATACGTAAGTATCCCTTGGCAAGCAAATGACCTTAAAAATGGCGCAAAATGCTCGCACTGCACTACAGGCAGATAATATCCGGTTTTTTTCGCGAAAAAAGCAAAAGCTCCTGAAAGCCAGCCAAAATACGTAAGTATCCCTTGGCAAGCAAATGACCGGAAAAATGGCGCAAAATGTTTGCAATGCCCTACAGGCAGATAATATCCAGTTTTTTCCGCGAAAAAATCAAAAGCTCCTGAAGGCCAGCCAAAATACGTAGGTATCCCTTGGCAAGCAAATGACCGGAAAATGGCGCAAAATGTTCGCAATGCCCTACAGGCAGATAATATCCAGTTTTTTCCGCGAAAAAATCAAAAGCTCCTGAAAGCCAGCCAAAATACGTAAGTATCCCTTGGCAAGCAAATGACCGGAAAAATGGCGCGAAATGTTCGCAATGCCCTACAGGCAGATAATATCCAGTTTTTTCCGCGAAAAAATCAAAAGCTCCTGAAAGCCAGCCAAAACACGTAAGTATCCCTTGGCAAACAAATGACCGGAAAAATGGCGCAAAATGTTTTCAATGCCCTACAGGCATATAATATCCGTTTTTTTTCGCAAAAAAATCAAAAGCTCCTGAAAGCCAGCCAAAATACGTAAGTATCCCTTGGCAAGCAAATGACCGGAAAAATGGCGCAATATGTTTGCAATGCCCTACAGGCAGATAATATCCAGTTTTTTCCGCGAAAATATCAAAAGCTCCTGAAAGCCAGCCAAAATACGTAAGTATCCCTTGGAAAGTAAATGACCGGAAAAATGGCGCAAAATGTTTGCAATGCCCTACAGGCAGATAATATCCAGTTTTTTCCGCGAAAAAATCAAAAGCTCCTGAAGGCCAGCCAAAATACGAAAGTATCCCTTGGCAAGCAAATGACCGGAAAAATGGCGCAAAATGTTCGCAATGCCCTACAGGCAGATAATATCCAGTTTTTTCTGCGAAAAAATCAAAAGCTCCTGAAGGCCAGCCAAAATACGTAAGTATCCCTTGGCAAGCAAATGACCGAAAAAATGGCGCAAAATGTTGTGGAAGTATCCCTTGGCAAGCAAATGACCGGAAAAATGGCGCAATATGTTTGCAATACCCTACAGGCAGATAATATCCAGTTTTTTCCGCGAAAAAATCAAAAGCTCCTGAAAGCCAGCCAAAATACGTAAGTATCCCTTGGCAAGCAAATGACCGGAAAAATGGTGCAAAATGTTCGCAATGCCCTACAGGCAGATAAAATCCAGTTTTTTCCGCGAAAAAATCAAAAGCTCCTGAAAGCCAGCCAAAATACGTAAGTATCCCTTGGCAAGCAAATGACCGGAAAAATGGTGCAAAATGTTCGCAATGCCCTACAGGCAGATAAAATCCAGTTTTTTCCGCGAAAAAATCAAAAGCTCCTGAAGGCCAGCCAAAATACGTAAGTATCCCTTGGCAAGCAAATGACCGGACAAATGGCGCAAAATGTTCGCAATGCCCTACAGGCAGATAATATCCAGTTTTTTCCGCGAACAAATCAAAAGCTCCTGAAAGCCAGCCAAAATACGTAAGTATCCATTGGCAAGCAAATGACCGGAAAAATGGCGCAAAATATTCGCAATGCCCTACAGGCAGATAATATCCGGTTTTTTTCGCGAAAAAATCTAAAGCTCTTGAAAGCCAGCCAAAATACGTAAATATCCCTTCGCAAGCAAATGACCGGAAAAATGGCGCAAAATGTTTGCAATGCCCTACAGGCATATAATATCCGTTTTTTTTCGCAAAAAAATCAAAAGCTCCTGAAAGCCAGCCAAAATAAGTAACTATCCCTTGGCAAGCAAATGACCGGAAAAATGGCGCAATATGTTTGCAATGCCCTACAGGCAGATAATATCCAATTTTTCTTCCGCGAAAAAATCAAAAGCTCCTGAACGCCAGCCAAAATACGTAAGTATCCCTTGGCAAGCAAATGACCGGAAAAATGGCGCAAAATGTTCGCAATGCCCTACAGGCAGATAATATCCAATTTTTTTCCGCGAAAAAATCAAAAGCTCCTGAACGCCAGCCAAAATACGTAAGTATCCCTTGGCAAGCAAATGACCGGAAAAATGGCGCAAAATGTTCGCAATGCCCTACAGGCAGATAAAATCCAGTTTTTTCCGCGAAAAAATCTAAAGCTCCTGAAGGCCAGCCAAAATATGTAAGTATCCCTTGGCAAGCAAATGACCGGAAAAATGGCGCAAAATGTTTGCAATGCCCTACAGGCAGATAATATCCAGTTTTTTCCGCGAAAAAATCAAAAGCTCCTGAAAGCCAGCCAAAATACGTAAGTATCCCTTGGCAAGCAAATGACCGGAAAAATGGCGCAAAATGTTCGCAATGCCCTACAGGCAGATAATATCCAATTTTTTTCCGCGAAAAAATCAAAAGCTCCTGAACGCCAGCCAAAATACGTAAGTATCCCTTGGCAAGCAAATGACCGGAAAAATGGCGCAAAATGTTCGCAATGCCCTACAGGCAGATAAAATCCAGTTTTTTCCGCGAAAAAATTTAAAGCTCCTTAAGGCCAGCCAAAATATGTAAGTATCCCTTGGCAAGCAAATGACCAGAAAAATGGCGCAAAATGTTTGCAATGCCCTACAGGCAGATAACATCCAGTTTTTTCCGCGAAAAAATCAAAAGCTCCTGAAAGCCAGCCAAAATACGTAAGTATCCCTTGGCAAGCAAATGACCGGAAAAATGGCGCAAAATGTTCGCAATGCCCTACAGGCAGATAATATCCAGTTTTTTCCGCGAAAAAATCAAAAGCTCCTGAAAGCCAGCCAAAGTACGTAAGTATCCCTTGGCAAGCAAATGACCGGAAAAATGGCGCAAAATGTTCGCAATGCCCTACAGGCAGATAATATCCAGTTTTTTCCGCGAACAAATCAAAAGCTCCTGAAAGCCTGCCAAAATACGTAAGTATCCCTTGGCAAGAAATGACCGGAAAAATGGCGCAAAATGTTCGCAATGCCCTACAGGCAGATAATATCCAGTTTTTTCCGCGAAAAAATCAAAAGCTCCTGAAGGCCAGCCAAAATACGTAAGTATCCCTTGGCAAGCAAATGACCGGAAAAATGGCGCAAAATGTTCGCAATGCCCTACAGGCAGATAATATCCGGTTTTTTTCGCGAAAAAATCTAAAGCTCCTGAAAGCCAGCCAAAATACGTAAGTATCCCTTGGCAAGCAAATGACCGGAAAAATGGCGCAAAATGTTTGCAATGCCCTACAGGCAGATAACATCCGTCTTTTTTTCGCGAAAAAATCAAAAGCTCCTGAAAGCCAGCCAAAATACGTAAGTATCCCTTGGCAAGCAAATGACCGGAAAAATGGCGCAAAATGTTTGCAATGCCCTACAGGCAGATAATATCCAGTTTTTTCCGCGAAAAAATCAAAAGCTCCTGAAAGCCAGCCAAAATACGTAAGTATCCCTTGGCAAGCAAATGACCGGAAAAATGGCGCAAAATGTTTGCAATGCCCTACAGGCAGATAATATCCAGTTTTTTCCGCGAAAAAATCAAAAGCTCCTGAAAGCCAGCCAAAATACGTAAGTATCCCTTGGCAAGCAAATGACCGGAAAAATGGCGCAAAATGTTCGCAATGCCCTACAGGCAGATAATATCCAGTTTTTTCTGCGAAAAAATCAAAAGCTCCTGAAGGCCAGCCAAAATACGTAAGTATCCCTTGGCAAGCAAATGACCGAAAAAATGGCGCAAAATGTTCGCAATGCCCTACAGGCAGATAATATCCAGTTTTTTCTGCGAAAAAATCAAAAGCTCCTGAAGGCCAGCCAAAATACGTAAGTATCCCTTGGCAAGCAAATGACCGGAAAAATGGCGCAAAATGTTCGCAATGCCCTACAGGCAGATAATATCCGGTTTTTTTCGCGAAAAAATCTAAAGCTCCTGAAAGCCAGCCAAAATACGTAAGTATCCCTTGGTAAGGAAATGACCGGAAAAATGGCGCAAAATGTTCGCAATGCCCTACAGGCAGATAATATCCGCTTTTTTTCGCGAAAAAATCTAAAGCTCCTGAAAGCCAGCCAAAATACGTAAGTATCCCTTGGCAAGCAAATGACCGGAAAAATGGCGCAAAATGTTTGCAATGCCCTACAGGCAGATAACATCCGTCTTTTTTTCGCGAAAAAATCAAAAGCTCCTGAAAGCCAGCCAAAATACGTAAGTATCCCTTGGCAAGCAAATGACCGGAAAAATGGCGCAAAATGTTCGCAATGCCCTACAGGCAGATAATATCCAATTTTTTTCCGCGAAAAAATCAAAAGCTCCTGAACGCCAGCCAAAATACGTAAGTATCCCTTGGCAAGCAAATGACCGGAAAAATGGCGCAAAATGTTCGCAATGCCCTACAGGCAGATAAAATCCAGTTTTTTCCGCGAAAAAATCAAAAGCTCCTGAAGGCCAGCCAAAATACGTAAGTATCCCTTGGCAAGCAAATGACCGAAAAAATAGCGCAAAATGTTCGCAATGCCCTACAGGCAGATAATATCCAGTTTTTTCTGCGAAAAAATCAAAAGCTCCTGAAGGCCAGCCAAAATACGTAAGTATCCCTTGGCAAGCAAATGACCGGAAAAATGGCGCAAAATGTTCGCAATGCCCTACAGGCAGATAATATCCGGTTTTTTTCGCGAAAAAATCTAAAGCTCCTGAAAGCCAGCCAAAATACGTAAGTATCCCTTGGCAAGCAAATGACCGGAAAAATGGCGCAAAATGTTTGCAATGCCCTACAGGCAGATAACATCCGTCTTTTTTTCGCGAAAAAATCAAAAGCTCCTGAAAGCCAGCCAAAATACGTAAGTATCCCTTGGCAAGCAAATGACCGGAAAAATGGCGCAAAATGTTTGCAATGCCCTACAGGCAGATAATATCCAGTTTTTTCCGCGAAAAAATCAAAAGCTCCTGAAGGCCAGCCAAAATACGTAAGTATCCTTTGGAAAGCAAATGACCGGAAAAATGGCGCAAAATGTTCGCAATGCCCTACAGGCAGATAATATCCATTTTTTTCTGCGAAAAAATCAAAAGCTCCTGAAGGCCAGCCAAAATACGTAAGTATCCCTTGGCAAGCAAATGACCGGAAAAATGGCGCAAAATGTTTGCAATGCCCTACAGGCAGATAAAATCCAGTTTTTTTCGCGAAAAAATCAAAAGCTCCTGAAAGCCAGCCAAAATACGTAAGTATCCCTTGGCAAGCAAATGACCGGAAAAATGGCGCAAAATGTTTGCAATGCCCTACAGGCAGATAACATCCGTCTTTTTTTCGCGAAAAAATCAAAAGCTCCTGAAAGCCAGCCAAAATACGTAAGTATCCCTTGGCAAGCAAATGACCGGAAAAATGGCGCAAAATGTTCGCAATGCATTACAGGCAGATAATATCCAGTTTTTTCTGCGAAAAAATCAAAAGCTCCTGAAGGCCAGCCAAAATACGTAAGTATCCCTTGGCAAGCAAATGACCGAAAAAATGGCGCAAAATGTTCGCAATGCCCTACAGGCAGATAATATCCAGTTTTTTCTGCGAAAAAATCAAAAGCTCCTGAAGGCCAGCCAAAATACGTAAGTATCCCTTGGCAAGCAAATGACCGGAAAAATGGCGCAAAATGTTCGCAATGCCCTACAGGCAGATAATATCCGGTTTTTTTCGCGAAAAAATCTAAAGCTCCTGAAAGCCAGCCAAAATACGTAAGTATCCCTTGGCAAGCAAATGACCGGAAAAATGGCGCAAAATGTTTGCAATGCCCTACAGGCAGATAACATCCGTCTTTTTTTCGCGAAAAAATCAAAAGCTCCTGAAAGCCAGCCAAAATACGTAAGTATCCCTTGGCAAGCAAATGACCGGAAAAATTGCGCAAAATGTTCGCAATGCCCTACAGGCAGATAATATCCAGTTTTTTCCGCGAAAAAATCAAAAGCTCCTGAAAGCCAGCCAAAATACGTAAGTATCCCTTGCCAAGCAAATGACCGGAAAAATGGCGCAAAATGTTCGCAATGCCCTACAGGCAGATAATATCCAGTTTTTTCCGCGAACAAATCAAAAGCTCCTGAAAGCCAGCCAAAATACGTAAGTATCCCTTGGCAAGCAAATGACCGGAAAAATGGCGCAAAATGTTCGCAATGCCCTACAGGCAGATAATATCCAGTTTTTTCTGCGAAAAAATCAAAAGCTCCTGAAGGCCAGCCAAAATACGTAAGTATCCCTTGGCAAGCAAATGACCGAAAAAATGGCGCAAAATGTTCGCAATGCCCTACAGGCAGATAATATCCAGTTTTTTCTGCGAAAAAATCAAAAGCTCCTGAAGGCCAGCCAAAATACGTAAGTATCCCTTGGCAAGCAAATGACCGGAAAAATGGCGCAAAATGTTCGCAATGCCCTACAGGCAGATAATATCCGGTTTTTTTCGCGAAAAAATCTAAAGCTCCTGAAAGCCAGCCAAAATACGTAAGTATCCCTTGGCAAGGAAATGACCGGAAAAATGGCGCAAAATGTTCGCAATGCCCTACAGGCAGATAATATCCGGTTTTTTTCGCGAAAAAATCTAAAGCTCCTGAAAGCCAGCCAAAATACGTAAGTATCCCTTGGCAAGCAAATGACCGGAAAAATGGCGCAAAATGTTTGCAATGCCCTACAGGCAGATAACATCCGTCTTTTTTTCGCGAAAAAATCAAAAGCTCCTGAAAGCCAGCCAAAATACGTAAGTATCCCTTGGCAAGCAAATGACCGGAAAAATGGCGCAAAATGTTCGCAATGCCCTACAGGCAGATAATATCCAATTTTTTTCCACGAAAAAATTAAAAGCTCCTGAACGCCAGCCAAAATACGTAAGTATCCCTTGGCAAGCGAATGACCGGAAAAATGGCGCAAAATGTTCGCAATGCCCTACAGGCAGATAAAATCCAGTTTTTTCCGCGAAAAAATCTAAAGCTCCTGAAGGCCAGCCAAAATATGTAAGTATCCCTTGGCAAGCAAATGACCGGAAAAATGGCGCAAAATGTTTGCAATGCCCTACAGGCAGATAATATCCAGTTTTTTCCGCGAAAAAATCAAAAGCTCCTGAAAGCCAGCCATAATACGTAAGTATCCCTTGGCAAGCAAATGACCGAAAAAATGGCGCAAAATGTTCGCAATGCCTTACAGGCAGATAATATCCAGTTTTTTCCGCGAAAAAATCAAAAGCTATTGAAAGCCAGCCAAAATACGTAAGTATCCCTTGGCAAGCAAATGACCGGAAAAATGGCGCAAAATGTTCGCAATGCCCTACAGGCAGATAATATCCAGTTTTTTCCGCGAACAAATCAAAAGCTCCTGAAAGCCAGCCAAAATACGTAAGTATCCCTTGGCAAGCAAATGACCGGAAAAATGGCGCAAAATGTTCGCAATGCCCTACAGGCAGATAATATCCAGTTTTTTCTGCGAAAAAATCAAAAGCTCCTGAAGGCCAGCCAAAATACGTAAGTATCCCTTGGCAAGCAAATGACCGGAAAAATGGCGCAAAATGTTTGCAATGCCCTACAGGCAGATAATATCCAGTTTTTTCCGCGAAAAAATCAAAAGCTCCTGAAGGCCAGCCAAAATACGTAAGTATCCTTTGGAAAGCAAATGACCGGAAAAATGGCGCAAAATGTTCGCAATGCCCTACAGGCAGATAATATCCATTTTTTTCTGCGAAAAAATTAAAAGCTCCTGAAGGCCAGCCAAAATACGTAAGTATCCCTTGGCAAGCAAATGACCGGAAAAATGGCGCAAAATGTTCGCAATGCCCTACAGGCAGATAATATCCGCTTTTTTTCGCGAAAAAATCTAAAGCTTCTGAAAGCCAGCCAAAATACGTAAGTATCCCTTGGCAAGCAAATGACCGGAAAAATGGCGCAAAATGTTGGCAATGCCCTACAGGCAGATAATATCTGGTTTTTTTCCGCGAAAAAATCAAAAGCTCCTGAAAGCCAGCCAAAATACGTAAGTATCCCTTGGCAAGCAAATGACCGGAAAAATGGCGCAAAATGTTCGCAATGCCCTACAGGCAGATAATATCCAGTTTTTTACGCGAAAAAATCAAAAGCTCCTGAAGGCCAGCAAAAATACATAAGTATCCCTTGGCAAGCAGATGACCGGAAAAATGGCGCAAAATGTTGGCAATGCCCTACAGGCAGATAATATCCAGTTTTTTCCGCGAAAAAATCAAAAGCTCCTGAAGGCCAGCCAAAATACGTAAGTATCCCTTGGCAAGGAAATGACCGGAAAAATGGCGCAAAATGTTCGCAATGCCCTACAGGCAGATAATATCCAGTTTTTCCCCCGAAAAATCAAAAGCTCCTGAAGGCCAGCCAAAATACGTAAGTATCCCTTGGCAAGCAAATGACCGGAAAAATGGCGCAAAATGTTCGCAATGCCCTACAGGCAGATAATATCCGGTTTTTTTTCGCGAAAAAATCTAAAGCTCCTGAAAGCCAGCCAAAATACGTAAGTATCCCTTGGCAAGCAAATGACCGGAAAAATGGCGCAAAATGTTCGCAATGCCCTACAGGCAGATAATATCCGGTTTTTTTCGCGAAAAAATCTAAAGCTCCTGAAAGCCAGCCAAAATACGTAAGTATCCCTTGGCAAGGAAATGACCGGAAAAATGGCGCAAAATGTTCGCAATGACCTACAGGCAGATAATATCCGGTTTTTTTCGCGAAAAAATCTAAAGCTCCTGAAAGCCAGCCAAAATACGTAAGTATCCCTTGGCAAGCAAATGACCGGAAAAATGGCGCAAAATGTTTGCTATGCCCTACAGGCAGATAACATCCGTCTTTTTTTCGCGAAAAAATCAAAAGCTCCTGAAAGCCAGCCAAAATACGTAAGTATCCCTTGGCAAGCAAATGACCGGAAAAATGGCGCAAAATGTTCGCAATGCCCTACAGGCAGATAATATCCAGTTTTTTCCGCGAACAAATCAAAAGCTCCTGAAAGCCAGCCAAAATACGTAAGTATCCCTTGGCAAGCAAATGACCGGAAAAATGGCGCAAAATGTTCGCAATGCCCTACAGGCAGATAATATCCAGTTTTTTCTGCGAAAAAATCAAAAGCTCCTGAAGGCCAGCCAAAATACGTAAGTATCCCTTGGCAAGCAAATGACCGAAAAAATGGCGCAAAATGTTCGCAATGCCCTACAGGCAGATAATATCCAGTTTTTTCTGCGAAAAAATCAAAAGCTCCTGAAGGCCAGCCAAAATACGTAAGTATCCCTTGGCAAGCAAATGACCGGAAAAATGGCGCAAAATGTTCGCAATGCCCTACAGGCAGATAATATCCGGTTTTTTTCGCGAAAAAATCTAAAGCTCCTGAAAGCCAGCCAAAATACGTAAGTATCCCTTGGCAAGGAAATGACCGGAAAAATGGCGCAAAATGTTCGCAATGCCCTACAGGCAGATAATATCCGGTTTTTTTCGCGAAAAAATCTAAAGCTCCTGAAAGCCAGCCAAAATACGTAAGTATCCCTTGGCAAGCAAATGACCGGAAAAATGGCGCAAAATGTTTGCAATGCCCTACAGGCAGATAACATCCGTCTTTTTTTCGCGAAAAAATCAAAAGCTCCTGAAAGCCAGCCAAAATACGTAAGTATCCCTTGGCAAGCAAATGACCGGAAAAATGGCGCAAAATGTTCGCAATGCCCTACAGGCAGATAATATCCAATTTTTTTCCGCGAAAAAATTAAAAGCTCCTGAACGCCAGCCAAAATACGTAAGTATCCCTTGGCAAGCAAATGACCGGAAAAATGGCGCAAAATGTTCGCAATGCCCTACAGGCAGATAAAATCCAGTTTTTTCCGCGAAAAAATCTAAAGCTCCTGAAGGCCAGCCAAAATATGTAAGTATCCCTTGGCAAGCAAATGACCGGAAAAATGGCGCAAAATGTTTGCAATGCCCTACAGGCAGATAATATCCAGTTTTTTCCGCGAAAAAATCAAAAGCTCCTGAAAGCCAGCCATAATACGTAAGTATCCCTTGGCAAGCAAATGACCGAAAAAATGGCGCAAAATGTTCGCAATGCCTTACAGGCAGATAATATCCAGTTTTTTCCGCGAAAAAATCAAAAGCTCCTGAAAGCCAGCCAAAATACGTAAGTATCCCTTGGCAAGCAAATGACCGGAAAAATGGCGCAAAATGTTCGCAATGCCCTACAGGCAGATAATATCCAGTTTTTTCCGCGAACAAATCAAAAGCTCCTGAAAGCCAGCCAAAATACGTAAGTATCCCTTGGCAAGCAAATGACCGGAAAAATGGCGCAAAATGTTCGCAATGCCCTACAGGCAGATAATATCCAGTTTTTTCTGCGAAAAAATCAAAAGCTCCTGAAGGCCAGCCAAAATACGTAAGTATCCCTTGGCAAGCAAATGACCGGAAAAATGGCGCAAAATGTTTGCAATGCCCTACAGGCAGATAATATCCAGTTTTTTCCGCGAAAAAATCAAAAGCTCCTGAAGGCCAGCCAAAATACGTAAGTATCCTTTGGAAAGCAAATGACCGGAAAAATGGCGCAAAATGTTCGCAATGCCCTACAGGCAGATAATATCCATTTTTTTCTGCGAAAAAATTAAAAGCTCCTGAAGGCCAGCCAAAATACGTAAGTATCCCTTGGCAAGCAAATGACCGGAAAAATGGCGCAAAATGTTCGCAATGCCCTACAGGCAGATAATATCCGCTTTTTTTCGCGAAAAAATCTAAAGCTTCTGAAAGCCAGCCAAAATACGTAAGTATCCCTTGGCAAGCAAATGACCGGAAAAATGGCGCAAAATGTTGGCAATGCCCTACAGGCAGATAATATCTGGTTTTTTTCCGCGAAAAAATCAAAAGCTCCTGAAAGCCAGCCAAAATACGTAAGTATCCCTTGGCAAGCAAATGACCGGAAAAATGGCGCAAAATGTTCGCAATGCCCTACAGGCAGATAATATCCAGTTTTTTACGCGAAAAAATCAAAAGCTCCTGAAGGCCAGCAAAAATACATAAGTATCCCTTGGCAAGCAGATGACCGGAAAAATGGCGCAAAATGTTGGCAATGCCCTACAGGCAGATAATATCCAGTTTTTTCCGCGAAAAAATCAAAAGCTCCTGAAGGCCAGCCAAAATACGTAAGTATCCCTTGGCAAGCAAATGACCGGAAAAATGGCGCAAAATGTTCGCAATGCCCTACAGGCAGATAATATCCAGTTTTTCCCCCGAAAAATCAAAAGCTCCTGAAGGCCAGCCAAAATACGTAAGTATCCCTTGGCAAGCAAATGACCGGAAAAATGGCGCAAAATGTTCGCAATGCCCTACAGGCAGATAATATCCGGTTTTTTTTCGCGAAAAAATCTAAAGCTCCTGAAAGCCAGCCAAAATACGTAAGTATCCCTTGGCAAGCAAATGACCGGAAAAATGGCGCAAAATGTTCGCAATGCCCTACAGGCAGATAATATCCAGTTTTTTTCGCGAAAAAATCTAAAGCTCCTGAAAGCCAGCCAAAATACGTAAGTATCCCTTGGCAAGGAAATGACCGGAAAAATGGCGCAAAATGTTCGCAATGCCCTACAGGCAGATAATATCCGGTTTTTTTCGCGAAAAAATCTAAAGCTCCTGAAAGCCAGCCAAAATACGTAAGTATCCCTTGGCAAGCAAATGACCGGAAAAATGGCGCAAAATGTTTGCAATGCCCTACAGGCAGATAACATCCGTCTTTTTTTCGCGAAAAAATCAAAAGCTCCTGAAAGCCAGCCAAAATACGTAAGTATCCCTTGGCAAGCAAATGACCGGAAAAATGGCGCAAAATGTTCGCAATGCCCTACAGGCAGATAATATCCAATTTTTTTTCGCGAAAAAATCAAAAGCTCCTGAACGCCAGCCAAAATACGTAAGTATCCCTTGGCAAGCAAATGACCGGAAAAATGGCGCAAAATGTTCGCAATGCCCTACAGGCAGATAAAATCCAGTTTTTTCCGCGAAAAAATCTAAAGCTCCTGAAGGCCAGCCAAAATATGTAAGTATCCCTTGGCAAGCAAATGACCGGAAAAATGGCGCAAAATGTTTGCAATGCCCTACAGGCAGATAATATCCAGTTTTTTCCGCGAAAAAATCAAAAGCTCCTGAAAGCCAGCCATAATACGTAAGTATCCCTTGGCAAGCAAATGACCGCAAAAATGGCGCAAAATGTTCGCAATGCCCTACAGGCAGATAATATCCAGTTTTTTCCGCGAAAAAATCAAAAGCTCCTGAAAGCCAGCCAAAATACGTAAGTATCCCTTGGCAAGCAAATGACCGGAAAAATGGCGCAAAATGTTCGCAATGCCCTACAGGCAGATAATATCCAGTTTTTTCCGCGAACAAATCAAAAGCTCCTGAAAGCCAGCCAAAATACGTAAGTATCCCTTGGCAAGCAAATGACCGGAAAAATGGCGCAAAATGTTCGCAATGCCCTACAGGCAGATAATATCCAGTTTTTTCTGCGAAAAAATCAAAAGCTCCTGAAGGCCAGCCAAAATACGTAAGTATCCCTTGGCAAGCAAATGACCGGAAAAATGGCGCAAAATGTTCGCAATGCCCTACAGGCAGATAATATCCGGTTTTTTCCGCGAACAAATCAAAAGCTCCTGAAAGCCAGCCAAAATACGTAAGTATCCCTTGGCAAGCAAATGACCGGAAAAATGGCGCAAAATGTTCGCAATGCCCTACAGGCAGATAATATCCAGTTTTTTCTGCGAAAAAATCAAAAGCTCCTGAAGGCCAGCCAAAATACGTAAGTATCCCTTGGCAAGCAAATGACCGAAAAAATAGCGCAAAATGTTCGCAATGCCCTACAGGCAGATAATATCCAGTTTTTTCTGCGAAAAAATCAAAAGCTCCTGAAGGTCAGCCAAAATACGTAAGTATCCCTTGTCAAGCAAATGACCGGAAAAATGGCGCAAAATGTTCGCAATGCCCTACAGGCAGATAATATCCGGTTTTTTTCGCGAAAAAATCTAAAGCTCCTGAAAGCCAGCCAAAATACGTAAGTATCCCTTGGCAAGCAAATGACCGGAAAAATGGCGCAAAATGTTTGCAATGCCCTACAGGCAGATAACATCCGTCTTTTTTTCGCGAAAAAATCAAAAGCTCCTGAAAGCCAGCCAAAATACGTAAGTATCCCTTGGCAAGCAAATGACCGGAAAAATGGCGCAAAATGTTTGCAATGCCCTACAGGCAGATAATATCCAGTTTTTTCTGCGAAAAAATCAAAAGCTCCTGAAGGCCAGCCAAAATACGTAAGTATCCCTTGGCAAGCAAATGACCGGAAAAATGGCGCAAAATGTTCGCAATGCCCTACAGGCAGATAATATCCAGTTTTTTTCGCGAAAAAATCTAAAGCTCCTGAAGGCCAGCCAAAATACGTAACTATCCCTTGGCAAGCAAATGACCGAAAAAAAGGCGCAAAATGTTCGCAATGCCCTTCAGGCAGATAATATCCAGTTTTTTCTGCGAAAAAATCAAAAGCTCCTGAAGGCCAGCCAAAATACGTAAGTATCCCTTGGCAAGCAAATGACCGGAAAAATGGCGCAAAATGTTCGCAATGCCCTACAGGCAGATAATATCCGGTTTTTTTCGCGAAAAAATCTAAAGCTCCTGAAAGCCAGCCAAAATACGTAAGTATCCCTTGGCAAGGAAATGACCGGAAAAATGGCGCAAAATGTTCGCAATGCCCTACAGGCAGATAATATCCGGTTTTTTTCGCGAAAAAATCTAAAGCTCCTGAAAGCCAGCCAAAATACGTAAGTATCCCTTGGCAAGCAAATGACCGGAAAAATGGCGCAAAATGTTTGCAATGCCCTACAGGCAGATAACATCCGTCTTTTTTTCGCGAAAAAATCAAAAGCTCCTGAAAGCCAGCCAAAATACGTAAGTATCCCTTGGCAAGCAAATGACCGGAAAAATGGCGCAAAATGTTCGCAATGCCCTACAGGCAGATAATATCCAATTTTTTTCCGCGAAAAAATCAAAAGCTCCTGAACGCCAGCCAAAATACGTAAGTATCCCTTGGCAAGCAAATGACCGGAAAAATGGCGCAAAATGTTCGCAATGCCCTACAGGCAGATAATATCCAGTTTTTTCTGCGAAAAAATCAAAAGCTCCTGAAGGCCAGCCAAAATACGTAAGTATCCCTTGGCAAGCAAATGACCGAAAAAATAGCGCAAAATGTTCGCAATGCCCTACAGGCAGATATAATCCAGTTTTTTCTGCGAAAAAATCAAAAGCTCCTGAAGGCCAGCCAAAATACGTAAGTATCCCTTGGCAAGCAAATGACCGGAAAAATGGCGCAAAATGTTCGCAATGCCCTACAGGCAGATAATATCCGGTTTTTTTCGCGAAAAAATCTAAAGCTCCTGAAAGCCAGCCAAAATACGTAAGTATCCCTTGGCAAGCAAATGACCGGAAAAATGGCGCAAAATGTTTGCAATGCCCTACAGGCAGATAACATTAGTCTTTTTTTCGCGAAAAAATCAAAAGCTCCTGAAAGCCAGCCAAAATACGTAAGTATCCCTTGGCAAGCAAATGACCGGAAAAATGGCGCAAAATGTTTGCAATGCCCTACAGGCAGATAATATCCAGTTTTTTCCGCGAAAAAATCAAAAGCTCCTGAAGGCCAGCCAAAATACGTAAGCATCCTTTGGAAAGCAAATGACCGGAAAAATGGCGCAAAATGTTCGCAATGCCCTACAGGCAGATAATATCCATTTTTTTCTGCGAAAAAATCAAAAGCTCCTGAAGGCCAGCCAAAATACGTAAGTATCCCTTGGCAAGCAAATGACCGGAAAAATGGCGCAAAATGTTCGCAATGCCCTACAGGCAGATAATATCCGCTTTTTTTCGCGAAAAAATCTAAAGCTTCTGAAAGCCAGCCAAAATACGTAAGTATCCCTTGGCAAGCAAATGACCGGAAAAATGGCGCAAAATGTTGGCAATGCCCTACAGGCAGATAATATCTGGTTTTTTTCCGCGAAAAAATCAAAAGCTCCTGAAAGCCAGCCAAAATACGTAAGTATCCCTTGGCAAGCAAATGACCGGAAAAATGGCGCAAAATGTTCGCAATGCCCTACAGGCAGATAATATCCAGTTTTTTACGCGAAAAAATCAAAAGCTCCTGAAGGCCAGCAAAAATACATAAGTATCCCTTGGCAAGCAGATGACCGGAAAAATGGCGCAAAATGTTGGCAATGCCCTACAGGCAGATAATATCCAGTTTTTTCCGCGAAAAAATCAAAAGCTCCTGAAGGCCAGCAAAAATACATAAGTATCCCTTGGCAAGCAAATGACCGGAAAAATGGCGCAAAATGTTCGCAATGCCCTACAGGCAGATAATATCCAGTTTTTTCCGCGAAAAAATCAAAAGCTCCTGAAGGCCAGCCAAAATACGTAAGTATCCCTTGGCAAGCAAATGACCGGAAAAATGGCGCAAAATGTTCGAAATGCCCTACAGGCAGATACTATCCAGTTTTTCCCGCGAAAAAATCAAAAGCTCCTGAAGGCCAGCCAAAATACGTAAGTATCCCTTGGCAAGCAAATGACCGGAAAAATGGCGCAAAATGTTCGCAATGCCCTAACAGGCAGATAATATCCAGTTTTTTCCCCGAAAAATCAAAAGCTCCTGAAGGCCAGCCAAAATACGTAAGTATCCCTTGGCAAGCAAATGACCGGCAAAATGGCGCAAAATGTTCGCAATGCCCTACAGGCAGATAATATCCGGTTTTTTTTCGCGAAAAAATCTAAAGCTCCTGAAAGCCAGCCAAAATACGTAAGTATCCCTTGGCAAGCAAATGACCGGAAAAATGGCGCAAAATGTTCGCAATGCCCTACAGGCAGATAATATCTAGTTTTTTCCGCGAAAAAATCAAAAGCTCCTGAAAGCCAGCCAAAATGCGTAAGTATCCCTTGGCAAGCAAATGAACGGAAAAATGGCGCAAGAAGTTCGCAATGCCCTACAGGCCGATAATATCCAATTTTTTCCGCGAAAAAACCAAAAGATTCTGAAAGCCAGCAAAAATACATAAGTATCCCTTGGCAAGCAGATGACCGGAAAAATGGCGCAAAATGTTGGCAATGCCCTACAGGCAGATAATATCCAGTTTTTTCCGCGAAAAAATCAAAAGCTCCTGAAGGCCAGCAAAAATACATGAGTATCCCTTGGCAAGCAAATGACCGGAAAAATGGCGCAAAATGTTCGCAATGCCCTACAGGCAGATAATATCCAGTTTTTCCCGCGAAAAAATCAAAAGCTCCTGAAGGCCAGCCAAAATACGTAAGTATCTCGTGGCAAGCAAATGACCGGAAAAATGGCGCAAAATGTTCGCAATGCCGTACAGGCAGATAATATCTGGTTTTTTTCGCGAAAGAATCTAAAGCTCCTGAAAGCCAGCCAAAATACGAAAGTATCCCTTGGCAAGCAAATGACCGGAAAAATGGCGCAAAATGTTTGCATGCCCTACAGGCAGATAATATCCAGTGTTTTCCGCGAAAAAATCAAAAGCTCCTGAAGGCCAGCCAAAATACGTAAGTATCCCTTGGCAAGCAAATGACCGGAAAAATGGCGCAAAATGTTCGCAATGCCCTACAGGCAGATAATATCTGGTTTTTTTCGCGAAAGAATCTAAAGCTCCTGAAAGCCAGCCAAAATACGAAAGTATCCCTTGGCAAGCAAATGACCGGAAAAATGGCGCAAAATGTTTGCATGCCCTACAGGCAGATAATATGCGGTTTTTTCCGCGAAAAAATTAAAAGCTCCTGAAGGCCAGCCAAAATACGTAAGTATCCCTTGGCAAGCAAATGACCGGAAAAATGGCGCAAAATGTTCGAAATGCCCTACAGGCAGATAATATCCAGTTTTTCCCGCGAAAAAATCAAAAGTTCCTGAAGGCCAGCCAAAATACGTAAGTATCCCTTGGCAAGCAAATGACCGGAAAAATGGCGCAAAATGTTCGAAATGCCCTACAGGCAGATAATATCCAGTTTTTCCCGCGAAAAAATCAAAAGCTCCTGAAGGCCAGCAAAAATACATGAGTATCCCTTGGCAAGCAAATGACCGGAAAAATGGCGCAAAATGTTCGCAATGCCCTACAGGCAGATAATATCCAGTTTTTCCCGCGAAAAAATCAAAAGCTCCTGAAGGCCAGCCAAAATACGTAAGTATCTCGTGGCAAGCAAATGACCGGAAAAATGGCGCAAAATGTTCGCAATGCCGTACAGGCAGATAATATCTGGTTTTTTTCGCGAAAGAATCTAAAGCTCCTGAAAGCCAGCCAAAATACGAAAGTATCCCTTGGCAAGCAAATGACCGGAAAAATGGCGCAAAATGTTTGCATGCCCTACAGGCAGATAATATGCGGTTTTTTCCGCGAAAAAATTAAAAGCTCCTGAAGGCCAGCCAAAATACGTAAGTATCCCTTGGCAAGCAAATGACCGGAAAAATGGCGCAAAATGTTCGAAATGCCCTACAGGCAGATAATATCCAGTTTTTCCCGCGAAAAAATCAAAAGCTCCTGAAGGCCAGCCAAAATACGTAAGTATCCCTTGGCAAGCAAATGACCGGAAAAATGGCGCAAAATGTTCGAAATGCCCTACAGGCAGATAATATCCAGTTTTTCCCGCGAAAAAATCAAAAGCTCCTGAAGGCCAGCCAAAATACGTAAGTATCCCTTGGCAAGCAAATGACCGGAAAAATGGCGCAAAATGTTCGCAATGCCCTACAGGCAGATAATATCCAGTGTTTTCCGCGAAAAAATCAAAAGCTCCTGAAGGCCAGCCAAAATACGTAAGTATCCCTTGGCAAGCAAATGACCGGAAAATGGCGCAAAATGTTCGCAATGCCGTACAGGCAGATAATATCCAGTTTTTTTCGCGAAAGAATCTAAAGCTCCTGAAAGCCAGCCAAAATACGTAAGTATCCCTTGGCAAGCAAATGACCGGAAAAATGGCGCAAAATGTTTGCATGCCCTACAGGCAGATAATATCCAGTTTTTTCCGCGAAAAAATTAAAAGCTCCTGAAGGCCAGCCAAAATACGTAAGAATCCCTTGGCAAGCAAATGACCGGAAAAATGGCGCAAAATGTTCGCAATGCCCTACAGGCAGATAATATCCGGTTTTTTTCGCGAAAGAATCTAAAGCTCCTGAAAGCCAGCCAAAATACGTTAGTATCCCTTGGCAAGCAAATGACCGGAAAAATGGCGCAAAATGTTCGCAATGCCCTACAGGCAGATAATATCCGGTTTTTTTCGCGAAAGAATCTAAAGCTCCTGAAAGCCAGCCAAAATACGTAAGTATCCCTTGGCAAGCAAATGACCGGAAAAATGGCGCAAAATGTTTGCAATGCCCTACAGGCAGATAATATCCAGTTTTTTCCGCGAAAAAATCAAAAGCTCCTGAAGGCCAGCCAAAATACGTAAGTATCCCTCGGCAAGCAAATGACCGGAAAAATGGCGCAAAATGTTCGCAATGCACTACAGGCAGATAATATCCGGTTTTTTCCGCGAAAAAATCAAAAGCTCCTGAAAGCCAGCAAAAATACATAAGTATCCCTTGGCAAGCAGATGACCGGAAAAATGGCGCAAAATGTTGGCAATGCCCTACAGGCAGATAATATCCAGTTTTTTCTGCGAAAAAATCAAAAGCTCCTGAAGGCCAGCCAAAATACGTAAGTATCCCTTGGCAAGCAAATGACCGGAAAAATGGCGCAAAATGTTCGCAATGCCCTACAGGCAGATAATATCCAGTTTTTTTCGCGAAAAAATCTAAAGCTCCTGAAGGCCAGCCAAAATACGTAACTATCCCTTGGCAAGCAAATGACCGAAAAAAAGGCGCAAAATGTTCGCAATGCCCTTCAGGCAGATAATATCCAGTTTTTTCTGCGAAAAAATCAAAAGCTCCTGAAGGCCAGCCAAAATACGTAAGTATCCCTTGGCAAGCAAATGACCGGAAAAATGGCGCAAAATGTTCGCAATGCCCTACAGGCAGATAATATCCGGTTTTTTTCGCGAAAAAATCTAAAGCTCCTGAAAGCCAGCCAAAATACGTAAGTATCCCTTGGCAAGGAAATGACCGGAAAAATGGCGCAAAATGTTCGCAATGCCCTACAGGCAGATAATATCCGGTTTTTTTCGCGAAAAAATCTAAAGCTCCTGAAAGCCAGCCAAAATACGTAAGTATCCCTTGGCAAGCAAATGACCGGAAAAATGGCGCAAAATGTTTGCAATGCCCTACAGGCAGATAACATCCGTCTTTTTTTCGCGAAAAAATCAAAAGCTCCTGAAAGCCAGCCAAAATACGTAAGTATCCCTTGGCAAGCAAATGACCGGAAAAATGGCGCAAAATGTTCGCAATGCCCTACAGGCAGATAATATCCAATTTTTTTCCGCGAAAAAATCAAAAGCTCCTGAACGCCAGCCAAAATACGTAAGTATCCCTTGGCAAGCAAATGACCGGAAAAATGGCGCAAAATGTTCGCAATGCCCTACAGGCAGATAATATCCAGTTTTTTCTGCGAAAAAATCAAAAGCTCCTGAAGGCCAGCCAAAATACGTAAGTATCCCTTGGCAAGCAAATGACCGAAAAAATAGCGCAAAATGTTCGCAATGCCCTACAGGCAGATATAATCCAGTTTTTTCTGCGAAAAAATCAAAAGCTCCTGAAGGCCAGCCAAAATACGTAAGTATCCCTTGGCAAGCAAATGACCGGAAAAATGGCGCAAAATGTTCGCAATGCCCTACAGGCAGATAATATCCGGTTTTTTCCGCGAACAAATCAAAAGCTCCTGAAAGCCAGCCAAAATACGTAAGTATCCCTTGGCAAGCAAATGACCGGAAAAATGGCGCAAAATGTTCGCAATGCCCTACAGGCAGATAATATCCAGTTTTTTCTGCGAAAAAATCAAAAGCTCCTGAAGGCCAGCCAAAATACGTAAGTATCCCTTGGCAAGCAAATGACCGAAAAAATAGCGCAAAATGTTCGCAATGCCCTACAGGCAGATAATATCCAGTTTTTTCTGCGAAAAAATCAAAAGCTCCTGAAGGTCAGCCAAAATACGTAAGTATCCCTTGTCAAGCAAATGACCGGAAAAATGGCGCAAAATGTTCGCAATGCCCTACAGGCAGATAATATCCGGTTTTTTTCGCGAAAAAATCTAAAGCTCCTGAAAGCCAGCCAAAATACGTAAGTATCCCTTGGCAAGCAAATGACCGGAAAAATGGCGCAAAATGTTTGCAATGCCCTACAGGCAGATAACATCCGTCTTTTTTTCGCGAAAAAATCAAAAGCTCCTGAAAGCCAGCCAAAATACGTAAGTATCCCTTGGCAAGCAAATGACCGGAAAAATGGCGCAAAATGTTTGCAATGCCCTACAGGCAGATAATATCCAGTTTTTTCTGCGAAAAAATCAAAAGCTCCTGAAGGCCAGCCAAAATACGTAAGTATCCCTTGGCAAGCAAATGACCGGAAAAATGGCGCAAAATGTTCGCAATGCCCTACAGGCAGATAATATCCAGTTTTTTTCGCGAAAAAATCTAAAGCTCCTGAAGGCCAGCCAAAATACGTAACTATCCCTTGGCAAGCAAATGACCGAAAAAAAGGCGCAAAATGTTCGCAATGCCCTTCAGGCAGATAATATCCAGTTTTTTCTGCGAAAAAATCAAAAGCTCCTGAAGGCCAGCCAAAATACGTAAGTATCCCTTGGCAAGCAAATGACCGGAAAAATGGCGCAAAATGTTCGCAATGCCCTACAGGCAGATAATATCCGGTTTTTTTCGCGAAAAAATCTAAAGCTCCTGAAAGCCAGCCAAAATACGTAAGTATCCCTTGGCAAGGAAATGACCGGAAAAATGGCGCAAAATGTTCGCAATGCCCTACAGGCAGATAATATCCGGTTTTTTTCGCGAAAAAATCTAAAGCTCCTGAAAGCCAGCCAAAATACGTAAGTATCCCTTGGCAAGCAAATGACCGGAAAAATGGCGCAAAATGTTTGCAATGCCCTACAGGCAGATAACATCCGTCTTTTTTTCGCGAAAAAATCAAAAGCTCCTGAAAGCCAGCCAAAATACGTAAGTATCCCTTGGCAAGCAAATGACCGGAAAAATGGCGCAAAATGTTCGCAATGCCCTACAGGCAGATAATATCCAATTTTTTTCCGCGAAAAAATCAAAAGCTCCTGAACGCCAGCCAAAATACGTAAGTATCCCTTGGCAAGCAAATGACCGGAAAAATGGCGCAAAATGTTCGCAATGCCCTACAGGCAGATAATATCCAGTTTTTTCTGCGAAAAAATCAAAAGCTCCTGAAGGCCAGCCAAAATACGTAAGTATCCCTTGGCAAGCAAATGACCGAAAAAATAGCGCAAAATGTTCGCAATGCCCTACAGGCAGATATAATCCAGTTTTTTCTGCGAAAAAATCAAAAGCTCCTGAAGGCCAGCCAAAATACGTAAGTATCCCTTGGCAAGCAAATGACCGGAAAAATGGCGCAAAATGTTCGCAATGCCCTACAGGCAGATAATATCCGGTTTTTTTCGCGAAAAAATCTAAAGCTCCTGAAAGCCAGCCAAAATACGTAAGTATCCCTTGGCAAGCAAATGACCGGAAAAATGGCGCAAAATGTTTGCAATGCCCTACAGGCAGATAACATTAGTCTTTTTTTCGCGAAAAAATCAAAAGCTCCTGAAAGCCAGCCAAAATACGTAAGTATCCCTTGGCAAGCAAATGACCGGAAAAATGGCGCAAAATGTTTGCAATGCCCTACAGGCAGATAATATCCAGTTTTTTCCGCGAAAAAATCAAAAGCTCCTGAAGGCCAGCCAAAATACGTAAGCATCCTTTGGAAAGCAAATGACCGGAAAAATGGCGCAAAATGTTCGCAATGCCCTACAGGCAGATAATATCCATTTTTTTCTGCGAAAAAATCAAAAGCTCCTGAAGGCCAGCCAAAATACGTAAGTATCCCTTGGCAAGCAAATGACCGGAAAAATGGCGCAAAATGTTCGCAATGCCCTACAGGCAGATAATATCCGCTTTTTTTCGCGAAAAAATCTAAAGCTTCTGAAAGCCAGCCAAAATACGTAAGTATCCCTTGGCAAGCAAATGACCGGAAAAATGGCGCAAAATGTTGGCAATGCCCTACAGGCAGATAATATCTGGTTTTTTTCCGCGAAAAAATCAAAAGCTCCTGAAAGCCAGCCAAAATACGTAAGTATCCCTTGGCAAGCAAATGACCGGAAAAATGGCGCAAAATGTTCGCAATGCCCTACAGGCAGATAATATCCAGTTTTTTACGCGAAAAAATCAAAAGCTCCTGAAGGCCAGCAAAAATACATAAGTATCCCTTGGCAAGCAGATGACCGGAAAAATGGCGCAAAATGTTGGCAATGCCCTACAGGCAGATAATATCCAGTTTTTTCCGCGAAAAAATCAAAAGCTCCTGAAGGCCAGCAAAAATACATAAGTATCCCTTGGCAAGCAAATGACCGGAAAAATGGCGCAAAATGTTCGCAATGCCCTACAGGCAGATAATATCCAGTTTTTTCCGCGAAAAAATCAAAAGCTCCTGAAGGCCAGCCAAAATACGTAAGTATCCCTTGGCAAGCAAATGACCGGAAAAATGGCGCAAAATGTTCGAAATGCCCTACAGGCAGATACTATCCAGTTTTTCCCGCGAAAAAATCAAAAGCTCCTGAAGGCCAGCCAAAATACGTAAGTATCCCTTGGCAAGCAAATGACCGGAAAAATGGCGCAAAATGTTCGCAATGCCCTAACAGGCAGATAATATCCAGTTTTTTCCCCGAAAAATCAAAAGCTCCTGAAGGCCAGCCAAAATACGTAAGTATCCCTTGGCAAGCAAATGACCGGCAAAATGGCGCAAAATGTTCGCAATGCCCTACAGGCAGATAATATCCGGTTTTTTTTCGCGAAAAAATCTAAAGCTCCTGAAAGCCAGCCAAAATACGTAAGTATCCCTTGGCAAGCAAATGACCGGAAAAATGGCGCAAAATGTTCGCAATGCCCTACAGGCAGATAATATCTAGTTTTTTCCGCGAAAAAATCAAAAGCTCCTGAAAGCCAGCCAAAATGCGTAAGTATCCCTTGGCAAGCAAATGAACGGAAAAATGGCGCAAGAAGTTCGCAATGCCCTACAGGCCGATAATATCCAATTTTTTCCGCGAAAAAACCAAAAGATTCTGAAAGCCAGCAAAAATACATAAGTATCCCTTGGCAAGCAGATGACCGGAAAAATGGCGCAAAATGTTGGCAATGCCCTACAGGCAGATAATATCCAGTTTTTTCCGCGAAAAAATCAAAAGCTCCTGAAGGCCAGCAAAAATACATGAGTATCCCTTGGCAAGCAAATGACCGGAAAAATGGCGCAAAATGTTCGCAATGCCCTACAGGCAGATAATATCCAGTTTTTCCCGCGAAAAAATCAAAAGCTCCTGAAGGCCAGCCAAAATACGTAAGTATCTCGTGGCAAGCAAATGACCGGAAAAATGGCGCAAAATGTTCGCAATGCCGTACAGGCAGATAATATCTGGTTTTTTTCGCGAAAGAATCTAAAGCTCCTGAAAGCCAGCCAAAATACGAAAGTATCCCTTGGCAAGCAAATGACCGGAAAAATGGCGCAAAATGTTTGCATGCCCTACAGGCAGATAATATCCAGTGTTTTCCGCGAAAAAATCAAAAGCTCCTGAAGGCCAGCCAAAATACGTAAGTATCCCTTGGCAAGCAAATGACCGGAAAAATGGCGCAAAATGTTCGCAATGCCCTACAGGCAGATAATATCTGGTTTTTTTCGCGAAAGAATCTAAAGCTCCTGAAAGCCAGCCAAAATACGAAAGTATCCCTTGGCAAGCAAATGACCGGAAAAATGGCGCAAAATGTTTGCATGCCCTACAGGCAGATAATATGCGGTTTTTTCCGCGAAAAAATTAAAAGCTCCTGAAGGCCAGCCAAAATACGTAAGTATCCCTTGGCAAGCAAATGACCGGAAAAATGGCGCAAAATGTTCGAAATGCCCTACAGGCAGATAATATCCAGTTTTTCCCGCGAAAAAATCAAAAGTTCCTGAAGGCCAGCCAAAATACGTAAGTATCCCTTGGCAAGCAAATGACCGGAAAAATGGCGCAAAATGTTCGAAATGCCCTACAGGCAGATAATATCCAGTTTTTCCCGCGAAAAAATCAAAAGCTCCTGAAGGCCAGCAAAAATACATGAGTATCCCTTGGCAAGCAAATGACCGGAAAAATGGCGCAAAATGTTCGCAATGCCCTACAGGCAGATAATATCCAGTTTTTCCCGCGAAAAAATCAAAAGCTCCTGAAGGCCAGCCAAAATACGTAAGTATCTCGTGGCAAGCAAATGACCGGAAAAATGGCGCAAAATGTTCGCAATGCCGTACAGGCAGATAATATCTGGTTTTTTTCGCGAAAGAATCTAAAGCTCCTGAAAGCCAGCCAAAATACGAAAGTATCCCTTGGCAAGCAAATGACCGGAAAAATGGCGCAAAATGTTTGCATGCCCTACAGGCAGATAATATGCGGTTTTTTCCGCGAAAAAATTAAAAGCTCCTGAAGGCCAGCCAAAATACGTAAGTATCCCTTGGCAAGCAAATGACCGGAAAAATGGCGCAAAATGTTCGAAATGCCCTACAGGCAGATAATATCCAGTTTTTCCCGCGAAAAAATCAAAAGCTCCTGAAGGCCAGCCAAAATACGTAAGTATCCCTTGGCAAGCAAATGACCGGAAAAATGGCGCAAAATGTTCGAAATGCCCTACAGGCAGATAATATCCAGTTTTTCCCGCGAAAAAATCAAAAGCTCCTGAAGGCCAGCCAAAATACGTAAGTATCCCTTGGCAAGCAAATGACCGGAAAAATGGCGCAAAATGTTCGCAATGCCCTACAGGCAGATAATATCCAGTGTTTTCCGCGAAAAAATCAAAAGCTCCTGAAGGCCAGCCAAAATACGTAAGTATCCCTTGGCAAGCAAATGACCGGAAAATGGCGCAAAATGTTCGCAATGCCGTACAGGCAGATAATATCCAGTTTTTTTCGCGAAAGAATCTAAAGCTCCTGAAAGCCAGCCAAAATACGTAAGTATCCCTTGGCAAGCAAATGACCGGAAAAATGGCGCAAAATGTTTGCATGCCCTACAGGCAGATAATATCCAGTTTTTTCCGCGAAAAAATTAAAAGCTCCTGAAGGCCAGCCAAAATACGTAAGAATCCCTTGGCAAGCAAATGACCGGAAAAATGGCGCAAAATGTTCGCAATGCCCTACAGGCAGATAATATCCGGTTTTTTTCGCGAAAGAATCTAAAGCTCCTGAAAGCCAGCCAAAATACGTTAGTATCCCTTGGCAAGCAAATGACCGGAAAAATGGCGCAAAATGTTCGCAATGCCCTACAGGCAGATAATATCCGGTTTTTTTCGCGAAAGAATCTAAAGCTCCTGAAAGCCAGCCAAAATACGTAAGTATCCCTTGGCAAGCAAATGACCGGAAAAATGGCGCAAAATGTTTGCAATGCCCTACAGGCAGATAATATCCAGTTTTTTCCGCGAAAAAATCAAAAGCTCCTGAAGGCCAGCCAAAATACGTAAGTATCCCTCGGCAAGCAAATGACCGGAAAAATGGCGCAAAATGTTCGCAATGCACTACAGGCAGATAATATCCAGTTTTTTCCGCGAAAAAATCAAAAGCTCCTGAAAGCCAGCCAAAATACGTAAGTATCCCTTGGCAAGCAAATGACCGGAAAAATGGCGCAAAATGTTCGAAATGCCCTACAGGCAGATAATATCCAGTTTTTCCCGCGAAAAAATCTAAAGCTCCTGAAGGCCAGCCAAAATACGTAAGTATCCCTTGGCAAGCAAATGACCGAAAAAATAGCGCAAAATGTTCGCAATGCCGTACAGGCAGATAATATCCAGTTTTTTCCGCGAAAAAATCAAAAGCTCCTGAAGGCCAGCCAAAATACGTAAGTATCCCTTGGCAAGAAAATGACCGAAAAAATGGCGCAAAATGTTCGCAATGCCATACAGGCAGATAATATCCAGTTTTTTCCGCGAAAAAATCAAAAGCTCCTGAAGGCCAGCCAAAATACGTAAGTATCCCTCGGCAAGCAAATGACCGGAAAAATGGCGCAAAATGTTCGCAATGCACTACAGGCAGATAATATCCAGTTTTTTCCGCGAAAAAATCAAAAGCTCCTGAAGGCCAGCCAAAATACGTAAGTATCCCTTGGCAAGCAAATGACCGAAAAAATGGCGCAAAATGTTCGCAATGCCCTACAGGCAGATAATATCCAGTTTTTTCCGCGAAAAAATCAAAAGCTCCTGAAGGCCAGCCAAAATACGTAAGTATCCCTTGGCAAGCAAATGACCGAAAAAATGGCGCAAATTTTCGCAATGCCGTACAGGCAGATAATATCCAGTTTTTTCCGCGAAAAAATCAAAAGCTCCTGAAGGCCAGCCAAAATACGTAAGTATCCCTTGGCAAGCAAATGACCGAAAAAATGGCGCCAAATGTTCGCAATGCCCTACAGGCAGATAATATCCAGTTTTTTCCGCGAAAAAATCAAAAGCTCCTGAAGGCCAGCCAAAATACGTAAGTATCCCTTGGGAAGCAAATGACCGAAAAAATGGCGCAAAATGTTCGCAATGCCCTACAGGCAGATAATATCCAGTTTTTTCCGCGAAAAAATCAAAAGCTCCTGAAGGCCAACCAAAATACGTAAGTATCCCTTGGCAAGCAAATGACCGGAAAAATGGCGCAAAATGTTCGCAATGCCCTACAGGCAGATAATATCCAGTTTTTTCCGCGAAAAAATCAAAAGCTCCTGAAGGCCAGCCAAAATACGTAAGTATCCCTTGGCAAGCAAATGACCGGAAAAATGGCGCAAAATGTTCGCAATGCCCTACAGGCAGATAATATCCGGATTTTTTCGCGAAAGAATCTAAAGCTCCTGAAAGCCAGCCAAAATACGTAAGTATCCCTTGGCAAGCAAATGACCGGAAAAGTGGCGCAAAATGTTCGCAATGCCCTACAGGCAGATAATATCCAGTTTTTTCCGCGAAAAAATCAAAAGCTCCTGAAAGCCAGCCAAAATACGTAAGTATCCCTCGGCAAGCAAATGACCGGAAAAATGGCGCAAAATGTTCGCAATGCACTACAGGCAGATAATATCCAGTTTTTTCCGCGAAAAAATCAAAAGCTCCTGAAAGCCAGCGAAAATACGTAAGTATCCCTTGGCAAGCAAATGACCGGAAAAATGGCGCAAAATGTTCGAAATGCCCTACAGGCAGATAATATCCAGTTTTTCCCGCGAAAAAATCAAAAGCTCCTGAAGGCCAGCCAAAATACGTGTTGCGGATCAATTCTCATTTTAGTCGTTCATTTTCTTTCCATTTCTTCCAAATTGGAATATATTCAAATTTCCCTCAGTACACGTCCAAATAATCAGCATTGGCAGTAATAAATCCCAATTTAGTAATCCACCACACGCGCTGCCTCTTTTGCGAGGTGAGTTTAAGTGATCGAGCGCGAATCGGTTCACTTTGCATGCTGTCGCCCTCTGATTGGCCGAAAAGATTCTGACATATTACCATATATGGTAATAATTGGAGCAAAAATGCTTCAACGGGTGATCGCGGTGAAAAAGTGTGGGAGGTGAGTTGACGAAAGGAGAGTCGGTAAAAAGACGTGGTCGCTGAAGGAAGCAAATTCGATTTTTTTTCCGGAATAATGCTTGCACGCAGATTGTGAACTGGAATAGAGCGAAACGATTGAAAGGATGAAAAAGTTCGCGAATCGCGCGATAGACATTTGTTGGAGAGTTCTGGTTTTGGAGTTGTTGAATTTCTAATTTTTGCGATTGGCAGGTGAAGTGCTGAGTGGAATTATTCCTGTTAAATAACCTACAGTACCGAGTGGGTTTCCCGAGTGAGTATTTATGGAACCGATGTCTGGCAACAACGAGAGTGACCAGCAACGTCTTCGGCGGGGCCACATAGCAGACATGCAGAGTCTAACACAGCATTCGTCCCGGAAAAGGAGTTCAGTGGAAAGGCGAAGCTTCCTGCGAACGGCCGACAGTAATAAAGGAAATTAAAATCAAAAACAGTAACTATCTCATGTACTCACGGAAATTGATTAGTCACAAGAAACATGCATTATTATGGCAAAAGATTTTTTTTGTAGTAAACATTAGGAAAAGTGAATTCACGTAAGATTTTGAAATAACGTAGGCTGATTGTAAAGCGCTGTTCAAGTGAATAATTTATTTGACATAATTTTTACAAAACCGATCCCGCTAGACATGGACAGTTCGGACATTAATAAAGTCCATGCGAAAACCTTTCTGTAATTTATCGTATGCAAATAATCCAAGAAATGTATGTGATCTAGCTTCGAAATACCAGTTCTTAGGCATTTCATTTTATTTAGCTTTCTTTGTAATAATACGATTATAAATAGTAAGTTCAAACGGGAAACAACTTGCTTTCAAACTGTAGAGATTTCTTTAGATTTTTTTTAGACAATGTGAAAAATTGTTAACCAGTAACTTCATATTGTATGTGTTAAGAACTATGAGAAAAAAAAATATATAAACATAAGTGAAATAATATGAAGTGAGTTTTTCTTCATGGTTCTCCTCTCCTCAGCATGTGCGCGATTGGGTTTTTGTCCTGGTATAAAAGTTTCTTTTGTCGAGGTGCATTTTATTAGCCCACGACCCGGTGAGCTAGCCGGTTTATAAAACATGTTATCTATGGTCGCCTCTATGCGACCACTGTTGGTGGGTGCTCCGCACGGGGGCCTCCTCTCGGCGGTCATCGTCCATGGTGCGTCCGAAGTGGCGGAGCACATGGATGATGATTGGCTGGGAGGGAGGTGAAGGAATGCGGGGCACGCAACACATGGCGCCCAAACGTTTCGGCCTTTTGCCTTTCTAAAATTCTAAATTCAAGTTGCATAGTGTTGTCGAAATTCGGAAAAGTGTCGGGTAATTCGCGTAGTTTGTTTGAATCGGGATTGTGATTATCTCAATCACACCCAGTAATCGCTTCCACGTTTGAAACCGTCGCAATCCCTGTTTCGACACACTTCTATTAAATTTATAAAATAAATTCACTTTTAACTTGTAGTCGTCGAATAATTTGTTCGAATCATGAATCATCTCGTTTTACGTACTTCACATTTTGTTGTGACACACAATTTAAGTGTCTAATTAAATTTTGTATCTGATCGCGTATTGTCTGTTGGTGGGGAGACCAAATATATCTTTATAAAACAAAAATACCAATAATAATCACTTCATGTTATTCCGATTCGTATGTGAATCGACACAATAATACTAAGTCATACTTTTGTAAAACACTGTTGTAAAAACTTTTGTAAAACATTTATGTAAACACCTTTGTAAAACAAATTATGTAAAAACTATGTACAATAATTTAAGTCAAGAATTTATGTAAATTCATGTAAAACTATTGTAAACTATTGTAAACCACTCACACTCACACTCACACTCCTACAATCGGTTTCGGTAGTACGCGTTTAGTATCTTCGCCGCGTTTAGTATTTGAACATATCGCCCATTGGCGTTTAATTGATATAGTTAGCGTAGTTTTGTGGCGTTTCGCTTTAAGCGAGTAATTTGGACCGCCTTTTGAGTTAGCCAGAGTATCGTTAAGTTGTAATATAATATCGTGTACTAAAGTATCGTATAATATCGTATCTTATAATATCGTTTCGTGTAATATCTTAATATCTTATTCTGTAAAATAACTTAATCTCTGTATATAATACGCGCAAACATTTAGTCGCTCTATCACTTAACTCCACCCATCATAACCAACTACTATCGTGGGTCTATAGCGTTCTATCCTGCAACATGGATATTCTTCAACCATGTCTTGAGTAAGGCTGTTGATCGGTTTTCCGCCAAACTTGCCCCGAAGTTTGTGCCTGGAATCATTGTTCGACCTGTGGGACAGGTTGCCTACGAAGTTCGGGATATGTCCGGTAAAACTCTTGGTGTATGTCACGCACAGGACATTAAGAGTTAACTTCGATCTGTATATTTTGTTGATAGATAGCTGTATATATATCGTACATATATTAGTATGTCATCTTTTTTTTTGTATAAAAATAAGTCTAGATATTATTAGGTGAGTTTGTAGATATCGGTAGTATTTAGTACAGGGCGTGGTCCCTTATAAAATTAGTAGTCCAGTGAGTTTTCCTAATGGCCTCGTCGTGTGACGTAACGGTTGCATTAGTGTGGACGTATATAGTTAGTTTACTTCGTGATCCAGTGAGTTTTCCTAATGGCCTCGTCGTGTGACGTATCGGTTGCATTAGTGTGGACACGCATATTAGTTAGTTTGTTTCGAAGTCCAATGAGTTTTCCTAATGGCCTCGTCGTGTGACGTATTGGTTGCATTAGTGTGGACGGGTATTGTATTAGTATATACATCTGCGTCGCATATAGTTAGGTTGTACCTTATTTAGTATCTGTTCATATATCCTTAGGTTGAATAATTGGGTTTGGAGTCTTAAAATGCTAGAGAATTGACGACCTCTGGGGTCCCTAAACTAGTCCGCGTTGAGCGTTGACGTCTGTATATAATGTAAATATCTTGGTGTATCTAGTATCATATTATTAATAATTGCTCACAGGAAGTGAGACCATTTTTTTGTATTCTAACCATAGCTCTTTATCTTTCGAATATTACCCATTTTACCTATCGGAATCTAATATTCCTCATCTTTTCATCTCCGGTATACAACCGTTTCAGTTGCCAAGCAACTTTCTTAGGGGTGGGGGGTTCATATTGAACTCAAAATGTATGTATTTGTCTTCGTCTTTAAGTTCTGATTTGTTTTTTTTGGCTGATCCGAGACTGGGGTTGAAGTCTGTCAGGTTAGACCTGAGGTTCTCTATGGGGTTTCAATACAGAGGGCAACGGTCGATCCTTTGTAGTTAGTACAGCTCAACCCCAGTGTAAAACTCGGAAGGTACACCATTTCGTTTTTCAGTGTCGTGTATTGTCCCGGATATCTTGTCGTAACATTATCTCTGATCTGTAATAGCGATTTCATTACTCATCTTTTCAACACGCACGTGTTTCATTTTGTTTGATAACTCAGTAACCCGCCGTTGATAGGTTCCGTTCCTGTTTTGAGCTACTTCGACTACTTAGTTAGTTTTGAAGGCTTATTTCGGGTAAAACTGTCGATTGAGTAGAGTTACCTTAACGTAATACCGTATCGAGGAAATTGCGTGAACATGTATGATGATTTCGACGTTAATACGTTTTGACTACATCTGCTGAGCTTCACGTAAGACTTCCCATTTTGTTAAAACCCTCTTGGTTCGATTGAGCGAGCATGATGATTTCGACGTTTATACGTTTTGACTACATTTGCCTAGCCTCATTCCAACCATGAGATCTTTCATTACTTAGAGTTCATACATAGCCCGGCTTTATTGTGGAGAGACTCTTCTCAGGGCGGGGTCGTCCCCACGTTCTGTTGCGGATCAATTCTCATTTTAGTCGTTCATTTTCTTTCCATTTCTTCCAAATTGGAATATATTCAAATTTCCCTCAGTACACGTCCAAATAATCAGCATTGGCAGTAATAAATCCCAATTTAGTAATCCACCACACGCGCTGCCTCTTTTGCGAGGTGAGTTTAAGTGATCGAGCGCGAATCGGTTCACTTTGCATGCTGTCGCCCTCTGATTGGCCGAAAAGATTCTGACATATTACCATATATGGTAATAATTGGAGCAAAAATGCTTCAACGGGTGATCGCGGTGAAAAAGTGTGGGAGGTGAGTTGACGAAAGGAGAGTCGGTAAAAAGACGTGGTCGCTGAAGGAAGCAAATTCGATTTTTTTTCCGGAATAATGCTTGCACGCAGATTGTGAACTGGAATAGAGCGAAACGATTGAAAGGATGAAAAAGTTCGCGAATCGCGCGATAGACATTTGTTGGAGAGTTCTGGTTTTGGAGTTGTTGAATTTCTAATTTTTGCGATTGGCAGGTGAAGTGCTGAGTGGAATTATTCCTGTTAAATAACCTACAGTACCGAGTGGGTTTCCCGAGTGAGTATTTATGGGACCGATGTCTGGCAACAACGAGAGTGACCAGCAACGTCTTCGGCGGGGCCACATAGCAGACATGCAGAGTCTAACACAGCATTCGTCCCGGAAAAGGAGTTCAGTGGAAAGGCGAAGCTTCCTGCGAACGGCCGACAGTAATAAAGGAAATTAAAATCAAAAACAGTAACTATCTCATGTACTCACGGAAATTGATTAGTCACAAGAAACATGCATTATTATGGCAAAAGATTTTTTTTGTAGTAAACATTAGGAAAAGTGAATTCACGTAAGATTTTGAAATAACGTAGGCTGATTGTAAAGCGCTGTTCAAGTGAATAATTTATTTGACATAATTTTTACAAAACCGATCCCGCTAGACATGGACAGTTCGGACATTAATAAAGTCCATGCGAAAACCTTTCTGTAATTTATCGTATGCAAATAATCCAAGAAATGTATGTGATCTAGCTTCGAAATACCAGTTCTTAGGCATTTCATTTTATTTAGCTTTCTTTGTAATAATACGATTATAAATAGTAAGTTCAAACGGGAAACAACTTGCTTTCAAACTGTAGAGATTTCTTTAGATTTTTTTTAGACAATGTGAAAAATTGTTAACCAGTAACTTCATATTGTATGTGTTAAGAACTATGAGAAAAAAAAATATATAAACATAAGTGAAATAATATGAAGTGAGTTTTTCTTCATGGTTCTCCTCTCCTCAGCATGTGCGCGATTGGGTTTTTGTCCGGGTATAAAAGTTTCTTTTGTCGAGGTGCATTTTATTAGCCCACGACCCGGTGAGCTAGCCGGTTTATAAAACATGTTATCTATGGTCGCCTCTATGCGACCACTGTTGGTGGGTGCTCCGCACGGGGGCCTCCTCTCGGCGGTCATCGTCCATGGTGCGTCCGAAGTGGCGGAGCACATGGATGATGATTGGCTGGGAGGGAGGTGAAGGAATGCGGGGCACGCAACATACGTAAGTATCCCTTGGCAAGCAAACGACTGAAAAAATGGCGCAAAATGTTCGCAATGCCGTACAGGCAGATAATATCCAGTTTTTTCCGCGAAAAAATCAAAAGCTCCTGAAGGCCAGCCAAAATACGTAAGTATCCCTTGGCAAGAAAATGACCGAAAAAATGGCGCAAAATGTTCGCAATGCCATACAGGCAGATAATATCCAGTTTTTTCCGCGAAAAAATCAAAAGCTCCTGAAGGCCAGCCAAAATACGTAAGTATCCCTTGGCAAGCAAATGACCGAAAAAATGGCGCAAAATGTTCGCAATGCCCTACAGGCAGATAATATCCAGTTTTTTCAGCGAAAAAATCAAAAGCTCCTGAAGGCCAGCCAAAATACGTAAGTATCCCTTGGCAAGCAAATGACCGAAAAAATGGCGCAAAATGTTCGCAATGCCGTACAGGCAGATAATATCCAGTTTTTTCCGCGAAAAAATCAAAAGCTCCTGAAGGCCAGCCAAAATACGTAAGTATCCCTTGGCAAGCAAATGACCGAAAAAATGGCGCCAAATGTTCGCAATGCCCTACAGGCAGATAATATCCAGTTTTTTCTGCGAAAAAATCAAAAGCTCCTGAAGGCCAGCCAAAATACGTAAGTATCCCTTGGCAAGCAAATGACTGGAAAAATGGCGCAAAATGTTCGCAATGCCCTACAGGCAGATAATATCCAGTTTTCTCCGCGAAAAAATCAAAAGCTCCTGAAGGCCAGCCAAAATACGTAAGTATCCCTTGGCAAGCAAATGACCGGAAAAATGGCGCAAAATGTTCGCAATGCCCTACAGGCAGATAATATCCGGTTTTTTGCGCGAAAAAATTAAAAGCTCCTGAAAGCCAGCCAAAATACGTAAGTATCCCTTGGCAAGCAAATGACTGGAAAAATGGCGCAAAATGTTCGCAATGCCCTACAGGCAGATAATATCCAGTTTTTTACGCGAAAAAATCAAAAGCTCCTGAAGGCCAGCCAAAATACGTAAGTATCCCTTGGCAAGCAAATGACCGAAAAAATGGCGCAAAATGTTCGCAATGCCCTACAGGCAGATAATATCCAGTTTTTTCCGCGAAAAAATCAAAAGCTCCAGAAGGCCAGCCAAAATACGTAAGTATCCCTTGGCAAGCAAATGACCGAAAAAATGGCGCAAAATGTTCGCAATGCCCTACAGGCAGATAATATCCAGTTTTTTCCGCGAAAAAATCAATAGCTCCTGAAGGCCAACCAAAATACGTAAGTATCCCTTGGCAAGCAAATGACCGGAAAAATGGCGCAAAATGTTCGCAATGCCCTACAGGCAGATAATATCCAGTTTTTTCCGCGAAAAAATATAAAGCTCCTGAAAGCCAGCCAAAATACGTAAGTATCCCTTGGCAAGCAAATGACCGGAAAAATGGCGCAAAATGTTCGCAATGCCCTACAGGCAGATAATATCTATTTTTTTCTGCAAAAAAATCAAAAGCTCCTGAAGGCCAGCCAAAATACGTAAGTATCCCTTGGCAAGCAAATGACCGGAAAAATGGCGCAAAATGTTCGCAATGCCCTACAGGCAGAAAATATCCAGATTTTTCTGCGAAAAATCAAAAGCTCCTGAAGGCCAGCCAAAATACGTAAGTATCCCTTGGAAAGTAAATGACCGGAAAAATGGCGCAAAATGTTCGCAATGCCCTACAGGCAGATAATATCCAGTTTTTTCTGCGAAAAAATCAAAAGCTCCTGAAGGCCAGCCAAAATACGTAAGTATCCCTTGGCAAGCAAATGACCGGAAAAATGGCGCAAAATGTTCGCAATGCCCTACAGGCAGAAAATATCCGGTTTTTTTCGCGAAAAAATCTAAAGCTCCTGAAAGCCAGCCAAAATACGTAAGTATCCCTTGGCAAGCAAATGACCGGAAAAATGGCGCAAAATGTTCGCAATGCCCTACATGCAGATAATATCCAGTTTTTTCCGCGAAAAAATCAACAGCTCCTGAAGGCCAGCCAAAATACGTAAGTATCCCTTGGCAAGCAAATGACCGGAAAAATGGTGCAAAATGTTCGCAATGCACTACAGGCAGATAATATCCAGTTTTTTCCGCGAAAAAATCAAAAGCTCCTGAAAGCCAGCCAAAATACGTAAGTATCCCTTGGCAAGCAAATGACCGGAAAAATGGCGCAAAATGTTCGCAATGCCCTACAGGCAGATAATATCCAGTTTTTTCCGCGAAAAAATCAACAGCTCCTGAAGGCCAGCCAAAATAATTAAGTATCCCTTGGCAAGCAACTGACCGGAAAAATGGCGCAAAATGTTCGCAATGCCCTACAGGCAGATAATATCCAGTTTTTTCCGCGAAAAAATCAAAAGCTCTTGAAAGCCAGCCAAAATACGTAAGTATCCCTTGGCAAGCAAATGACCGAAAAAATGGCGCAAAATGTTCGCAATGCCCTACAGGCAGATAATATCCAGTTTTTTCTGCGAAAAAATCAAAAGCTCCTGAAGCCCAGCCAAAATACGTAAGTATCCCTTGGTAAGCAAATGACCGAAAAAATGGCGCAAAATGTTCGCAATGCCCTACAGGCAGATAATATCCGGTTTTTTGCGCGAAAAAATTAAAAGCTCCTGAAAGCCAGCCAAAATACGTAAGTATCCCTTGGCAAGCAAATGACTGGAAAAATGGCGCAAAATGTTCGCAATGCCCTACAGGCAGATAATATCCAGTTTTTTACGCGAAAAAATCAAAAGCTCCTGAAGCCCAGCCAAAATACGTCAGTATCCCTTGGCAAGCAAATGACCGGAAAAATGGCGCAAAATGTTCGCAATGCCCTACAGGCAGATAATATCCGGGTTTTTTCCGCAAGAAAATCAAAAGCTCCTGAAGGCCAGCCAAAATACGTAAGTATCCCTTGGCAAGCAAATGACCGGAAAAATGGCGCAAAATGTTCGCAATGCCCTACAGGTAGATAATATCCAATTTTTTTCCGCGAAAAAATCAAAAGCTCCTGAAGGCCAGCCAAAATACGTAAGTATCCCTTGGCAAGCAAATGACTGGAAAAATGGCGCAAAATGTTCGCAATGCCCTACAGGCAGATAATATGCGGTTTTTTCCGCGAAAAAATTAAAAGCTCCTGAAGGCCAGCCAAAATACGTAAGTATCCCTTGGCAAGCAAATGACCAAAAAAATGGCGCAAAATGTTTGCAATGCCCTACAGGCAGATAATATCCGGTTTTTTTCGCGAAAGAATCTAAAGCTCCTGAAGGCCAGCCAAAATACGTAAGTATCCCTTGGCAAGCAAATGACCGGAAAATGGCGCAAAATGTTCGCAATGCCCTACAGGCAGATAATATCCAGTTTTTTCCGCGAAAAAATCAACAGCTCCTGAAGGCCAGCCAAAATACGTAAGTATCCCTTGGCAAGCAACTGACCGGAAAAATGGCGCAAAATGTTCGCAATGCCCTACAGGCAGATAATATCCAGTTTTTTCCGCGAAAAAATCAAAAGCTCCTGAAAACCAGCCAAAATACGTAAGTATCCTTTGGCAAGCAAATGACCGGAAAAATGGCGCAAAATGTTCGCAATGCCCTACAGGCAGATAATATCCAGTTTTTTCCGCGAAAAAATCAAAAGCTCCTGAAAGCCAGCCAAAATACGTAAGTATCCCTTGGCAAGCAAATGACCGGAAAAATGGCGCAAAATGTTCGCAATGCCCTACATGCAGATAATATCCAGTTTTTTCCGCGAAAAAATCAACAGCTCCTGAAGGCCAGCCAAAATACGTAAGTATCCCTTCGCAAGCAAATGACCGGAAAAATGGCGCAAAATGTTCGCAATGCCCTACAGGCAGATAATATCCAGTTTTTTCCGCGAAAAAATCAAAAGCTCCTGAAAGCCAGCCAAAATACGTAAGTATCCCTTGGCAAGCAAATGACCGGAAAAATGGCGCAAAATGTTCGCAATGCCCTACAGGCAGATAATATCCAGTTTTTTCCGCGAAAAAATTAACAGCTCCTGAAGGCCAGCCAAAATACGTAAGTATCCCTTGGCAAGCAACTGACCGGAAAAATGGCGCAAAATGTTCGCAATGCCCTACAGGCAGATAATATCCAGTTTTTTCCGCGAAAAAATCAAAAGCTCTTGAAAGCCAGCCAAAATACGTAAGTATCCCTTGGCAAGCAAATGACCGGAAAAATGGCGCAAAATGTTCGCAATGCCCTGCAGGCAGATAATATCCAGTTTTTTCTGCGAAAAAATCAAAAGCTCCTGAAGGCCAGCCAAAATACGTTAGTATCCCTTGGCAAGCAAATGACCGAAAAAATGGCGCAAAATGTTCGCAATGCCCTACAGGCAGATAATATCCAGTTTTTTCCGCGAAAAAATCAAAATCTCCTGAAGGCCAGCCAAAATACGTAAGTATCCCTTTGCAAGCAAATGACCGGGAAAATGGCGCAAAATGTTCGCAATGCCCTACAGGCAGATAATATCCAGTTTTTTCTGCGAAAAAATCAGAAGCTCCTGAAGGCCAGCCAAAATACGTAAGTATCCCTTGGCAAGCAAATGACCGAAAAAATGGCGCAAAATGTTCGCAATGCCCTACAGGCAGATAATATCCGGTTTTTTGCGCGAAAAAATTAAAAGCTCCTGAAAGCCAGCCAAAATACGTAAGTATCCCTTGGCAAGCAAATGACCGGAAAAATGGCGTAAAATGTTCGCAATGCCCTACGTGCAGATAATATCCAGTTTTTTCCGCGAAAAAATCAACAGCTCCTGAAGGCCAGCCAAAATACGTAAGTATCCCTTGGCAAGCAAATGACCGGAAAAATGGTGCAAAATGTTCGCCATGCCCTACAGGCAGATAATATCCAGTTTTTTCCGCGAAAAAATCAAAAGCTCCTGAAAGCCAGCCAAAATACGTAAGTATCCCTTGGCAAGCAAATGACCGGAAAAATGGCGCAAAATGTTCGCAATGCCCTACAGGCAGATAATATCCAGTTTTTTCCGCGAAAAAATCAACAGCTCCTGAAGGCCAGCCAAAATACGTAAGTATCCCTTGGCAAGCAACTGACCGGAAAAATGGCGCAAAATGTTCGCAATGCCCTACAGGCAGATAATATCCAGTTTTTTCCGCGAAAAAACCAAAAGATTCTGAAAGCCAGCCAAAATACGTAAGTATCCCTTGGCAAGCAAATGACCGAAAAAATGGCGCAAAATGTTCGCAATGCCCTACAGGCAGATAATATCCAGTTTTTTCTGCGAAAAAATCAAAAGCTCCTGAAGGCTAGCCAAAATACGTAAGTATCCCTTGGCAAGCAAATGACCGGAAAAATGGCGCAAAATGTTTGCAATGCCCTACAGGCAGATAATATCCAGTTTTTTCCGCGAAAAAATCAAAAGCTCCTGAAAGCCAGCCAAAATACGTAAGTATCCCTCGGCAAGCAAATGACCGGAAAAATGGCGCAAAATGTTCGCAATGCCCTACAGGCAGATAATATCCAGTTTTTTTCTGCGAAAAAATCAAAAGCTCCTGAAGGCCAGCCAAAATACGTAAGTATCCCTTGGCAAGCAAATGACCGGAAAAATGGCGCAAAATGTTCGCAATGCCCTACAGGCAGATAATATCCAGTTTTTTCCGCGAAAAAATCAAAAGCTCCTGAAAGCCAGCCAAAATACGTAAGTATCCCTTGGCAAGCAAATGACCGAAAAAATGGCGCAAAACGTTCGCAATGCCCTACAGGCAGATAATATCCAGTTTTTTCCGCGAAAAAATCAAAAGCTCCTGAAGGCCAGCCAAAATACGTAAGTATCCCTTGGCAAGCAAATGACCGGAAAAATGGCGCAAAATGTTCGCAATGCACTACAGGCAGATAATATCCAGTTTTTTCCGCGAAAAAATCAAAAGCTCCTGAAAGCCAGCCAAAATACGTAAGTATCCCTTGGCAAGCAAATGACCGGAAAAAATGGCGCAAAATGTTCGAAATGCCCTACAGGCAGATAATATCCAGTTTTTCCCGCGAAAAAATTAAAAGCTCCTGAAGGCCAGTCAAAATACGTAAGTATCCCTTGGCAAGCAAATGACCGGAAAAATGGCGCAAAATGTTCGCAATGCCCTACAGGCAGATAATATCCAGTTTTTTCCGCGAAAAAATCAAAAGCTCCTGAAGGCCAGCCAAAATACGTAAGTATCCCTTGGCAAGCAAATGACCGAAAAAATGGCGCAAAATGTTCGCAATGCCCTACAGGCAGATAATATCCAGTTTTTTCCGCGAAAAAATCAACAGCTCCTGAAAGCCAGCCAAAATACGTAAGTATCCCTTGGCAAGCAAATGACCGGAAAAATGACGCAAAATGTTCGCAATGCCCTACAGGCAGATAATATCCAGTTTTTTCCGCGAAAAAATCAAAAGCTCCTGAAGGCCAGAAAAAATACGTAAGTATCCCTTGGCAAGCAAATGACCGAAAAAATGGCGCAAAATGTTCGCAATGCCCTACAGGCAGATAATATCCGGTTTTTTCGCGAAAAATCAAAAGCGCCTGAAAGCCAGCCAAAATCCGTAAGTATCCCTTGGCAAGCAAATGACCGGCAAAATGGCGCAAAATGTTCGCAATGCCCTACAGGCAGATAATATCCAATTTTTTCCGCGAAAAAATTAAAAGCTCCTGAAGGCCAGCCAAAAAACGTAAGTATCCCTCGGCAAGCAAATGACCGAAAAAATGGCGCAAAATGTTCGCAATGCCCTACAGGCAGATAATATCCAGTTTTTTCCGCGAAAAAATCAAAAGCTCCTGAAGGCCAGCCAAAATACGTAAGTATCCCTTGGCAAGCAAATGACCGAAAATATGGCGCAAAATGTTCGCAATGCCCTACAGGCAGATAATATCCAGTTTTTTCCGCGAGAAAATCAAAAGCTCCTGAAGGCCAGCCAAAATACGTAAGTATCCCTTGGCAAGCAAATGACCGGGAAAATGGCGCAAAATGTTCGCAATGCCCTACAGGCAGATAATATCCAGTTTTTTCCGCGAGAAAATCAAAAGCTCCTGAAGGCCAGCCAAAATACGTAAGTATCCCTTGGCAAGCAAATGACCGGGAAAATGGCGCAAAATGTTCGCAATGCCCTACAGGCAGATAATATGCGGTTTTTTTCCGCGAAAAAATTAAAAGCTCCTGAAAGCCAGCCAAAATACGTAAGTATCCCTTGGCAAGCAAATGACCGAAAAAATGGCGCAAAATGTTCGCAATGCCCTACAGGCAGATAATATCCAGTTTTTTCCGCGAAAAAATTCAAAGCTCCTGAAAGCCAGCCAAAATACGTAAGTATCCCTTGGCAAGCAAATGACCGAAAAAATGGCGCAAAATGTTCGCAATGCCCTACAGGCAGATAATATCCAGTTTTTTTCCGCGAAAAAATCAAAAGCTCCTGAAAGCCAGCCAAAATACGTAAGTATCCCTTGGCAAGCAAATGACCGGAAAAATGGCGCAAAATGTTCGCAATGCCCTACAGGCAGATAATATCCAGTTTTTTCCGCGAAAAAATCAAAAGCTCCTGAAAGCCAGCCAAAATACGTAAGTATCCCTTGGCAAGCAAATGACCGAAAAAATGGCGCAAAATGTTCGCAATGCCCTACAGGCAGATAATATCCAGTTTTTTCCGCGAAAAAATCAAAAGCTCCTGAAAGCCAGCCAAAATACGTAAGTATCCCTTGGCAAGCAAATGACCGGAAAAAATGGCGCAAAATGTTCGCAATGCCCTACATGCAGATAATATCCAGTTTTTTCCGCGAAAAAATCAACAGCTCCTGAAGGCCAGCCAAAATACGTAAGTATCCCTTGGCAAGCAAATGACCGGAAAAATGGTGCAAAATGTTCGCAATGCCCTACAGGCAGATAATATCCAGTTTTTTCCGCGAAAAAATCAAAAGCTCCTGAAGGCCAGCCAAAATACGTAAGTATCCCTTGGCAAGCAAATGACCGGAAAAATGGCGCAAAATGTTCGCAATGCTCTACAGGCAGATAATATCCGGTTTTTTCGCGAAAAAATCAAAAGCGCCTGAAAGCCAGCCAAAATGCGTAAGTATCCCTTGGCAAGCAAATGACCGGAAAAATGGCGCAAAATGTTCGCAATGCCCTACAGGCAGATAATATCCGGGTTTTTTCCGCGAAAAACCAAAAGCTCCTGAAAGCCAGCCAAAATACGTAAGTATCCCTTGGCAAGCAAATGACCGGAAAAATGGCGCAAAATGTTCGCAATGCCCTACAGGCAGATAATATCCAATTTTTTTCCGCGAAAAAATCAAAAGCTCCTGAAAGCCAGCCAAAATGCGAAAGTATCCCTTGGCAAGCAAATGACTGGAAAAATGGCGCAAAATGTTCGCAATGCCCTACAGGCAGATAATATCCAGTTTTTTACGCGAAAAAATCAAAAGCTCCTGAAGGCCAGCCAAAATACGTAAGTATCCCTTGGCAAGCAAATGACCGGAAAAATGGCGCAAAATGTTTGCAATGCCCTACAGGCAGATAATATCCGGTTTTTTTCGCGAAAGAATCTAAAGCTCCTGAAGGCCAGCCAAAATACGTAAGTATCCCTTGGCAAGCAAAATGACCGGAAAATGGCGCAAAATGTTCGCAATGCCCTACAGGCAGATAATATCCAGTTTTTTCCGCGAAAAAATCAACAGCTCCTGAAGGCCAGCCAAAATACGTAAGTATCCCTTGGCAAGCAACTGACCGGAAAAATGGCGCAAAATGTTCGCAATGCCCTACAGGCAGATAATATCCAGTTTTTTCCGCGAATAAATCAGAAGCTCCTGAAAACCAGCCAAAATACGAAAGTATCCCTTGGCAAGCAAATGACCGGAAAAATGGCGCAAAATGTTCGCAATGCCCTACAGGCAGAT